>CAWUFW010020630.1:0-145358 GCA_963921515.1 Calotriton arnoldi | reverse complement strand
ATGTTTTGAGTATAGCGTTTATCGTAGATTGTTCAAAATATATAATTATTTTCTGAGGAAAATAATTATTTGTCTCTTGATTAATTTTATTTAGGATTTCTACATAGGTTGCATTGTGTTTGTTAGGCAGCAAGGCGTAAATAAAGGGAATGTTACAATTTTGATGTAGGCCATGGATAGTATAGAGTTGGAAGAATGGTTTGGGACATATTGTGAAAGTCCCATCCATCATCGATATCTCAGCTTGTTGAAGCTTTACTAAATTGTTTGCTGTACCAAACATAATTATTCTCTTTTCTTTGCATTTATTATCATAGAGAATAAAGGGTTCCTTATTGAAAGTAATAGCTACTTCTGGGGGAATTATCACTTCCTCAAACGTTTTAGGAGTAGGTGTGGGAGTTGTTGTAGCCCTTTTTGTGCGAGATATGGTTCTTTTTAATGAAGCAATGGACGGCATTTGTCCAGTTGCTTCTTTGGGGACTCTAGGTAGCTGTTCTTTTAGAATTGCACTGGTAGGTCTTTGTGAGCTTGTGCTAGCCTCTTTAATGTTTTCAAGCGCACTCCTTACTTCAATTTCTGTACTATTAGGAGGATGATTATGTTCCCTGGTGTACATTACAGTTGTTTCTCTGGTAGTAGCACGACCGTAACAATTATTGGAATAATATTTAGAACATTTCCAATTGACTTTTAGGCCAGTTTGTTTCTCCTGGGTGTAGACATACCCCATGTAACATAATAAAACTTTTCCTTTTGGGATGTTATAAATTGTGCGCCTTCTGTCATTGTGATGTAGAAAATTCTATAATAAATGCATATAAGAATTATTAAAATTATTGTTATAGATGTTAATGTTTAAAAAAAAATTTTTCACAATATACTTACAAAGTACGTATTTAGATGCTTGAAAATGATGATTTTTATTCTTTCTGTGTGGAATCTTCTTAAGTAGTTTGTTTTTCTGAAGAAAAATGAAAGCAGATATTATTATTTGTTTTACAATAATTTTACATGGGGTGGGTGTTTGGGATGGATTTTGGGTTTGGGTGGGTGTTTTACAGGTTTATTAAATGCATTTTGAACAATACTTACTTTATTAGGTGGATGGTTTTAGGGTGTCCTCTGTAATTTTGTTGATGTGTTTACAGTTGTCTGTAGTGGAAATATAAAATAGAACAAAGATATAAATTACTTATTTGAGTATTAAAGTTATTATTTAGAGAACATTAGTTTAACTGTTATTTAGGACATTCTAATTTACTTACTTTTAGTAGATTTATAGAGGTTTTGGTTTGATGATGTTCTTGCTTCAGGTAGAAAACCAGCAGAGTTTCGCCTTCTTTGGCTTGTTGGTTTGAGGTGGAAAATAAGAGTAAGATTTGTTGGTTTATCTAGGGTTTACTTAATTGTTAGTTTAATTTTATTGGTAGGCTTTAATATTGTGTGTTTCTATTGGTTAATCTATATTGTTTTAATTGATTTGGAAGTTGTTTTCCTTATATGGAAAACGCTAATTAAGAGTCAGTTATTTTTTTTCCCTCCTTACTTTTAGAATTATTGTATTATGTGTTATAATATATATGAAATGCAAGAAAATTATTTTATATGATGAAAGTTTATATGTATAAATGTTGTTAATAGTGTATTTTATAATTTATTTTTTAGTTATGTTTTTATTATTTGAAAAAAATATGTGTTTAATTTAATTTGATATGTAATGTATATTTAGGTATTTATTTATATTTATGGTGTTTAATTTTGTATGTTTGCTCAAGTTTTGGATAGTCTATAATTATAAAATAACGATATTTTAGCTGTCGATATGTTTGTGGTCGATATTTTAGACATGGTGTATGTATTTAAACAATGTCCGATATTTTTAAAACGATAATAATGTGTACGATATTTTTGATGTCGATATTTTTGAAGAACGATATTATGGTTTCGATAATATTGTATTTTTTAAATAAGTATATAGTGTCGATATTATTGCTATCGATAATTTTGTGTCGGAAAAATGTAGGTCGATAATATGTCTGTCAATATTATGTCAGTGATTATTTGGACTCATATATCGTCCTTACTGGTAGGCATTATAAATTAAGAGTGCACGATCATTAAAAAAAAACAAAAGGGTCGATTACAATGCTGTTCGGAGGGTGCACGATTTCCCCCAACCTGCCCTTTCTTCAATGGAAGCCTGCGTATTCGGTCGGAACACAGGCTCCCATTGAAGTCTATGGGAGTCTAACTGAATCGTATCCGGAAGCATCCGGATGCATTGTAATTGGTCGGTTGGACTCGCAGAACCCGAATCGTTCGGAAACTATTCTGAAACCGATTCGATCAGAAGAGTTTCCTAACGAGATCGTAATTGGCCCCAAAGTTGGGATTTAAGATATATGGCAGTGTTTGGGGTTGTTTGTACTAATAAGACTTTGGGGCACATTACGATACCCGGCGTAAAAAAATCCGCCAGGCATGGAAGCGGCAAAAATCCGCCCGCACACACCGCCTGAACACCGACCACGCCATTATGAGTACACAAACTGAAAACCGCCATCGGCGAAAAATCATACAAAATACCGCCCGCCATCGTCCGAGTCGGAGTCAAACCGCCCGCCACGGACGGAAACACGCACGACAACACAAAACCGCCCGCCCACACGGCCGACACACCGCACGTGAAATTACGATCGCACCGCCATGAGCGCGGAAAAACAACAAATATACCGCCCGCCAGCGCAAACAACGCCGATGAGAATCGACACGGCAGAAGCCATGGCGCCCACGTACCTGCACAGAAACCATCCGCACACAAAACCAATAGCACACAACATGGCCAACAAGTCCACACAGCAAGGCACGCACAAATACACAAGCACAGTACACATCCCGAAAACACCCCCGGACAAACAAAAAATACAAAGGCCAGAACCCCAGACACAACACACCTGAAAACAACAGACCATGAGGACACACCCACATAGGTGAGTACAAAAGCAGCACTCCCACAGACCACAACCCCTTGCTACATTGCAAACCAGAGAGGAGAGGAGAGGACACAGTGACACAGCAAGGACAGCAGCACACCACAGAAACGCACACATCACAACCACCACCACCACCACCAAACACCGGCACCACAAACCCCCTGCACATTACACAACACACACCGCACCAGCACCACAAACACCATGGCACCACAAAGGATGCCCAAGTTCACGCCCATGGAGCTGACGGTCATGGTCGACGAGATCATCAAGGTGTACCCACAAATCTATGGGAACATGGTCCAGCACACACCACTAGCCACCAGAAACAGAATGTGGACCCGGATCGTAGACCAGGTCAATGCAGTCGGGACCCTGCCCAGGAACAGAACCGAGATAAACAAACGTTGGAATGACGTAAAGAGCCTGGTCAAGAAGAAGGAGGGCAAAAACAGAGAGCTGGCTGCCGTCACTGGCGGAGGGAATCCCGCGCTCTTTAAGACCTTCAAAGCGTGGGAGGAGAAGGTGCGAGTCGTAATCCATCCGGAGATCCTCGCCGGATTAGCAGAGGGAGTGGAGGCTGGTAAGTACAAACTAATGTATACCAGCACACCGCTATGTACACACATGCGCAACCACCATGCCACAGCTCCCAGGGACAAACACCCCCATGTCCAGCACACAATACACAACACATCACACGCACATGCAACAGACACTACCACACACAGGCCAAACCGAACAACTGTAAGATGCGTGGGGACATGTGTACACTAAGCCAGCCACGTAACCACCAACAGGTCCCCAAATATGCCAGAAGCGCCACAACGAGCACCCACCACACCCATGTGTCCGCCACAGCTGCACCAACTGACAAGTAACAGGTAAGTGGCAGGAACACAAAGTGCAGTGGGTCGGAGGGGGACAGCTGAAGTACAACACCCACCAGGCCCCCACTCCCACAGACCAGCAAGGTGGAGCACTCCCCACACCCATGTGTCAGGCACAGCTGCACCAACCGACAAGTAACAGGTAAGTGGCAGGAACACAAAGTGCAGTGGGTCGGAGGGGGACAGCTGAAGTACAACACCCACCAGGCCCCCACTCCCACAGACCAGCAAGGTGGAGCACTCCCCACACCCATGTGTCAGGCACAGCTGCACCAACCGACAAGTAACAGGTAAGTGGCAGGAACACAAAGTGCAGTGGGTCGGAGGGGGACAGCTGAAGTACAACACCCACCAGGCCCCCACTCCCACAGACCAGCAAGGTGGAGCACTCCCCACACCCATGTGTCAGGCACAGCTGCACCAACCGACAAGTAACAGGTAAGTGGCAGGAACACAAAGTGCAGTGGGTGGGACGGTGGACAGCCCAAGTACAACACACACCAGGCCCCAGTCCCACAGCACAGCAAGGAGGAGCATCCCCCACACCCCACACCCACGTGTCAGCCACCGCAGTGCACAACGACAGCCGAAAGGCAGACATCACGGTCCACAGCAATCAGTGTCAGTGGGTGTACAGCCACCCCACGACCCACTACACCCCCCACCCCCACAGACCTGCAACATGGAGCACCCCCGCTAAGAGCCATGTGGCATCCAGTACAGTGCACGCACGAACAACTTGCAGGTGGGAAACTGGACAGGGCTGGATTACTGGAGGCATGAGGACCATAACACCACCAACACATGGGACATGTCACGTAGCACACGGACACGCAGCACCGCCCACCGTCACGAACAAGTGAACAATGTGCACACGGACATGAACAGCAGACTCACACCCCACATGACCCATCACAGACATAGCAACACCCAAGGAGCCACGTCTGCATGCACAAGCCACACTGAATATAGTCCCACATGGCAGCCACTGTGCAACTCATCACACACAACCGAAACACCATTGAAGTCCTGTCCATGTAGCCCCTACTGCCTGTCAACCACACACCCCACAACTACACCTATGTAAGACAAACAACACTAGACGCAACAGAGCGGAACAACAGAAATGCACACGAACACCACTGAACCCATCAAACACACAGACACACCATGCACATACAACATACCATCCATCCCATCCGTCAGCCCCAGTCTCATGAAAGGCATGTCATCCGCACAGCTGCCACACATACAGCAGTCACGCTAAGACACATGCCCATGACCAACCATGTGCCAGAAGTCAATTAAGCGCCACGACACACTGTGAGCAACAACACACAACATGGGCCACCCCCCCGAGCACTGCAGTGATGCACATGGCACAGGGCAGCACGCACACCAAGGAGATGGGACAACTGCAATACGTTGGCTGGCACACAACTATCACTCACTCATAACGATGCGTCCAATGCCATGTCCAGTAACCACAACAGACAGCAAATATGCAGGGCATGTCAGGCATGCACACACCTCAGACCATGCACTGTCATGCTGCCACAACACATGTCACGTTCGGCACCCATGGCTCACAGCATGTACCCAAAAGCATATACCCTCCCAAATGCGAATCTGGGGCATGGCCCCCATGTTGCCATATGCGTTCCTAAAGCGTTCCATTTGAACCCCAAAAGCATATTCCCTCCCAAATGCCAATCTGGGGCATGGCCCCCATGTTGCCATATGCGTTCCTAAGCGTTCCATTTGAACCCCAAAAGCATATTCCCTCCCAAATGCGAATCTGGGGCATGGCCCCCATGTTGCCATATGCGTTCCTAAGCGTTCCATTTGAACCCCAAAAGCATATTCCCTCCCAAATGCGAATCTGGGGCATGGCCCCCATGTTGCCATATGCGTTCCTAAGCGTTCCATTTGAACCCCAAAAGCATATTCCCTCCCAAATGCGAATCTGGGGCATGGCCCCCATGTTGCCATATGCGTTCCTAAGCGTTCCATTTGAACTCCAAAAGCAAAGTACAAACCAGACCCAGGATGGGCCAGGAGCCCGCATACACCAGAGTCACAATGAGTAGGGGCAAAGCAACACACCCATCGGCATGGCCAATCCGTCCCATGCCACATGTGCACAGCACACAGTCCCATTGCCTAGCACACACACCTACAGATGCCACAGCCACACACTCGCCTCCGGGAAACCCATGTACGAGATTGCACGAACTGCCAATGTCAGGCGACTAATACATACTTCGCCAGGTGCAACACAATAACAAATCTCATTCTCTCCACAGGTGACGAACTGCTGGACGCTGGGGATGGAGACAGCAGCCAGCACAGCCAGCCTACAAGCCCCCAACGAGGACACACGGATCTGGAGGATCTGTCCACCTCTTCAGACACGGACCACCAAGCTGGCCCATCTGGCGTGGCAGGGCCCAGCCGCTCCCCAGGACCCCTCCTACCCACCAACCCATCATCCAGGGATGCTGAACAGTCCCAGTCCCCTGCTGCCACTGTCGTTGCGGCCACACCCACGGTCATTGCGGCCACTACCACTGCCGCAACCGCCACCATCGCCGCACCGACCACCACCGCCTCCACCACCACCACGTCTTCGCTGGCACCAGCCCCAGCGCAGGTGGTGGCCCGGCCGACTGGATCCACCCTGGGAGCCACAGCGAGGACCGTGGTGAGCAATGTGGCTAGTGGGCAGGCCGGTGGCAGCAGGACTGGTAGGAGGAGCAGGGTCAGGGAAACGCCAGCCTCCCTGGGAGCCATGCCCTGCCTCAAATGGCCAGAGTCCTTGGGGCCTATGAAGAGGCCCAAGGACAATGGGCCAGGTCTGCTACTGACACGCGGGAGGTGCTGGGGGTGCTGAGGTCCATGGACGCCCATATGGGCCAATTCGTGTCCCGTATGGACCAACTCGTGGACCTCATGGGCCAGCTGGTGGTGGCGGTGGGGTCACAGGCAAGGCCAGCAACACCACCTCCGCCACCACCTGCTAGGGCGCAGGCTCGGGCAGCAGTGTCCACTTCCCCTGCGTCCACAGCCAGTGAGCACACCTCACCCACCACCAGCAGGTCGCCACCACACACCCCCTCCCAAACGTGGAAGGGGCCGTCCGAAGAGGAAACAGATCTCCCGGGAGGACTTCGCACGCTCCAGTCGCAAGTGAGGCAGCCAGCCAGCCTTCCGCCAGCCTTCCTTGACCAGCCACTGCATTGACTTGCTCTACGATCCCACTCCACACAGCCATCTGGATGGCATGTGTGTGTTGGACTATGGACATAGAACCAGTGGGTACACCCTGATCATCACGCAGCCATGACCGACAGCTCATTGTCACTGCACGCACCACTTTTGTCATCACCTTACACACAATCACATGTCACAGTTTGTAATAAATGCACCTTTTTCACTAACTGCTGTTTGTGCCCTGTGGTCTTTATTGTACGGAATACAACGGCCACCTTGGGCGGAATGGTACCTGATGCGTGGCATGGAAATGGAATCCGGAGGGCCTGTAGGGACCTAGGGGTGGGAGACAGAACAGGAGCACATTCAATGAGTGTGTCACACACCCATCACACAGTACATGTCAACAACTACAAGCAATGTACACACATCGCACAGAGCAATAGGGCACAATGCCACAGTCACCAACAGTGGCATACTACCCTGGCCATGGAGCGTTGACACACTGCACGCAGTGAACATACGGCCACCCTGACACAGCACACACACACCTGCATAGATACAGACACATCATCCGTCGTACATGGACACTCACCGTCAAGTGAAGTAGAGGGCGATGAGCTGCTGGCGCACATTCCCAGCTTCCTCCTCTCCGCTGTCCACCTCACTCGAGCTGTCCTGGTCTGCGGGCTGGGGCCCTGGTTGATCTCCGTCATCCACAATGAGGGGATCTGCTTCCGAATGGCCAGATTGTGCAGCATGCAGCACGCCACCACTATCTGGCACACCTTCTGTGGGGAGTACGCCAGTGCACCCCGGTGCGATCCAGGCACCTGAACCTGGACTTGAGGAGGCCAAAGGTACGCTCGACCACACGTCTGGTCCTCCCATGTGCCTCATTGTAGCGATCGTCTGCTGGGGTGCGAGGATTCCTCAATGGACTGAGCAGCCATGCCCCATTCGGATACGCAGAGTCACCTGGGTGTGAGGGACACAGAGAACCGTTGCTATTCCAACTGGACAGGGGACAGCATCGCACAACCAGCACGCTACACCACTCCACATACTCACCGACAATACAGCCACGATCCTGTTGCAGATTGGCCATCAGTCGTGGCAAGATGCTGTTGCGCATTATGTGTGCGTCATGGGCCGAGCCTGGAAACTTTGCACACACGTGGGTGATCACCATGTCCGCAAGGCACACCACTTGCACATTCAGGGAGTGCGTGTGCTTCCTGTTGCGGTACAGGTGCTCAGTGGCCTGTGGTGGAACAAGGCCAACATGAGTGCAGTCAATGGCTCCCACGACGTGTGGGATTCTGCCAAGGGCATAGAATGCACCCTTCACTGCCGCCAATTCACGAGCCCTGGGGAATCTGATGTACCTGTTCCGGTACAGCATCATGGCTGCCAGTACATCCCTCAGCACCTTGCTGAACATGGGCTGGGACATCCCTCCTCCACTGCCCACTGTGTGCTGGAATGACCCAGTGGCGAAGAAATGCATGGCGGCCATCACCTTAGCCGTGGGGGTGACAGCAGTCGGATACACCCTGCGGGGACGGAGATGGGGCTCTAACATGGCACACAGTCGATGCAGAGTTGGCCTGTCCAGCCGAAACTTCCTGATTACCTCTGTATCGTCCATGTCCGCCAGCAATTGGTATGGGCGGTCAATGTTCGGTCTCCGCCTGGGTTAAATGGCAGAGGACACATGTCAAAGCAACACGGCACATAGCAATTTCGCATACACATCACTGACATGACTGAGCAAGCACATGAGCCACAGCCCAGCTGTCAAGCTGGGACGGCACGGCCACAATACACTTACACAGGTCTCCCAACAATGGCAATGGCAAGTGAGACATACCACTGCCATGTGCATGCACATGGGGATCTAGGCCCCAATGACTTGCGGGCGTGCTGATGGGGACTGACTGCATATTCGTCAAGCGGCAACGCCACGGCAACATGAGTGTCTGCTGAGCATGGTACTGCTTCCGAGGCTGGATGAGTATGGCACACGGCACGACAGCGATGTGGGCACGGGCTGAGCGGCCAATACAAGTGGGACCTGTGGCACGAGGGGATATGAGACAGTAGTAGGTGTCAGCACTGCACCCTATGTACAGCACTGTACGGATCACAGCTCCCGAAACATTGACTGGTGTCCACATTGACAGCCCCATGCCAAGACGGCTGTGTGCTTGCAGTCACACGTCACAGGTGAGAGGTTACATTGCACGTGCCAGGTGGCAGTCGTACATAGTGGGAGCTGGCATGTGTGTGCATGTGTCTCCTGTTCAGGATCCACCAGATGGGCGCTGACTCTGTACTGACCATTGGACACAGCATGTTCCGTGGAAGGCTTGTGTGTGTGGGATGGTGGCACTGGATGTGCCTCCGTTGGGTGGGGGGCCATGCACAGGGCGGAGTACGTCGATGATTGCGCATTGTTGGTCACGGTGGGTGCACCAGCTAAGATGTGTTGCCCTGTGTTCAATTCCTATGTCCGCATGATGATGGACTGTGGATGTGGGCAGACTACACATTGGTCGATGTGCTGTCTATATGCATGTGCCTTCACACCAGGCACAGCTGCCCCTGCACATGTGACCCCTGCTGGACTCGCTGCTGGGTCTGTGGAGCTGATGCACCTTCTGCGCGTGGGGCGGACAGCTCTCCTCACTTCCCTCATTGCGCATGTCATGTCTTTGCCGCAGGTGACATGGATCATGGAGGGCCCACATGTACGCGTGGGTAGGCTACACATGATTGTTCACTGGTCGCCACCCCCAGTCAGTGTTTCGAATGGGAAGGTTGTCGTGCTGGTGGTATGTTCGATGTGGCGGATGGGCGGGCCTAGGTGCGGGCTTACATTCCGGACATGGGGGTAGTTGGATTGGCGACTAGTTGCAGTACACACGGGACACGTCTCTTCCTTTCCACATCTGGGTCATCCCTTGTACTAACTGACAGTGATACAGTCATCTTCGCCCCAGCCCTCATGTCCTCCCTCGCCCCCCCAATATGCATGCTCACCTGCGAGGCTAGCGCTTGCACAGGCAGCCCCAAGCTCGCACCAGAGAGGGCAAGGAGTGCATGTGTGGGTCCAGTTGCACGAGTGGGCTGTCTCAGGGTATGATGTGTGGCGGGACGCCGTCCACCTGCGTGGTGCCCCAAATGGAGACCCGGCCTGCATGGACTATGCATCACAGTCTTCGCCTTCCGGATCCGCCACCTGCGACACCCAGTGGCTGTGGCTGCCCTTGCGGCCATGCCGCGTCCGTCTGTGGCTGATGGCCCACACATTCACTCTTTGGCCTCTCTGGGGAGGGCTCAGGGGTGGTGGCGCACGCGCTTGCACTTAGTCGCAATGGCATGTGGCGTGGTTGGTATGATGGGCAATGGATGGGATGGTGCGAGCCACCTCCCGTGGCGTCAGTGCTGCTCGTGCTGTGGTGCGTCCCCCTACACTTCCATTTGACTTTTTGCCATGCTGGACGTTGAGGTTCTATTGCCTGCGTGATATGACCAGGAGGAGCGCGAGGAGACCTCTCACACACCATGCTCCACTGCCATCCCGTGCCCTGTATCGCCTGTGCGGATTGACTATGTTGGGGTTACACCTGGTCGACTGGGGCTGTGTGTGCCTTGTCAAGGGGCATGGCGGGCGCACAACAGGATCCAGCTTGTCCACAGAGGGTGGGCTGAGGTGCGCCTGGTACCGCTTTGTACGTGTGCCCGGCTGCTGTGCACACACGTGTTCACTCCCCGACAGGTGTCCTCTCACAATGCCCAGGAAGCGGTGGTGTACTGTTCATGACCCCTCCCAACACGGCGTGCTCCAACTTGGCATGTGCGCATCTACCCGTCGCACCCACCCACCTGAGCACTGCGTCCATACGACTTCACACGACACATGTGTGTCTTCCACAGTAGTGCTACTCATTTGCGTTGACATCCAATACCAGTGGACTACATGGTCATGTCACGACTGCCGTGTACTTCACATACTCTCATCCTCTCTCATTCGTACTTGTGAAATGAGTCAGCGGAGACAGTTCTGGTTTCAAACATTATATTGAGTCTTCTGTCCTCTGTGATGCAGTATAGTGGACACTACTGGCAACGTGATACATGTTGAGGATATACTGAGCATGATTACAAATGGGATAGGGTGTGGGGTTACATCTGCTTGGCCAAGGCTGTGCTAATGTACATTTACGTATAGCTGCGGAGCTGCGGACTTTGACACAGACGGTATACATGTAGCCTACCAGACCGCTCGGCATCATGGGCACAGTCCATCTCAGTTCCATGTGACAGGTTTGCTGCGGTTGTTCCTCATGCACGCGTGCATGTGAGATGACATCAGGGCATGTGCTTGCGTGCATGCAGCGGCGTGCCACTTGTTGTTGCACTGTGGTGGTTACTGGACATGTCACAGTCACTGGGGTCGTGTTGTTGTTGTATGCACTTGTCGTCCATGCAAAGGTCCTGGTATGGGATTCCCGGGGCGGGGGTGGGAGGGTGCAGCACCCACAGACTCCAGGCGACCTATTCATGTCCACTGAGCGGTGTGTGTGTCCATGGGCGCTGGATCCATGTCGTGTCCTGGTTGTTCGTGCAGTTCCGTCCATGTGGGTGCGATGCACAGAGCCCATGCCACTGCCTCCCACGATGCATGCGGTGTTCCTGGATGTGATGGGGAACAGTGTGCATGTCCCGGTCATATCCGATGTCATGGCGATGTACGTTGATGGTGTGGTTACAGTTGCCGGTCGTTTGGTATGGCTGTTGTGGTGGTGACAGGCCAGTCCGTGCGGAAGCTGAGCATGGGTGCGGGGTTGGACTTCATAGGTCACTCGGGGAACCTGCGTTGTGGTCCGACGTATTTACAGGTTGTCAGGTATGCGATGCCGTCCAGCAGGGCTTCCATGTCATTGGTGGTGTACATGTTTGCCAGCCAATGAAGCGGATGGTGGCTGTCAAGGTGTTGTTCGTAGGTTGTCCCTTGGAGGACCATGATGGGGCATGCTGGGTGACATTCGATG
Source organism: Calotriton arnoldi (assembly GCA_963921515.1). Taxonomy (NCBI): domain Eukaryota; kingdom Metazoa; phylum Chordata; class Amphibia; order Caudata; family Salamandridae; genus Calotriton; species Calotriton arnoldi. The sequence goes on along the minus strand of CAWUFW010020630.1, from coordinate 133,199 downwards.
TAGCTGTTCTCGATGATCCGTCGTGTGGAGGCACAGTGGTTCCATTTCAGTGCGCGTGCGATGTTGGCCACATACGCCATGCCCCCATAGGCAGAGCAGGCCCTGTCGTGTGCGTCCAGAGGGAGGAGTAGTGGTAGCAGGTCCGCCTTCAGACATGCCGGGTTGGAGAGGCATATCTCGACGGGATGCTGGTAGGGACACCTCCGACAGTAGAAGACGGGCATGACGCAGCTGAACAATGTGATGCGGTAAGTCAGTCGGTAACCTACGTTCAGCAGGGACAGGAGATCGCATCCCAATGTATGTATCGTGCTAGTTTGGTACAGCTTGAGCTCTTCGGCGTAGTTGGGTAGGTGTGTTGCGGTTGCCATTTCGCAGCGGTTCGTAGAGGTGGCGTGCTCCGGCTGTGTGTGCAGTCTGCAATGTGCACGCTCCGGGGGTTGCTGTGAGCTCTGTGTAGTCGTGGGGAGACAGGACTTGTGTTCTGTTGGCTTGTTTGGAGGACACGGGCCCTCTTCCCACATGCTTCTCAGACAGTTCAAGGTCGGTGCTGTGTGACTCCTTCCAATTAACTTGCATGTGGCCGACATGGGGAGTGTTTTCTTCTTTCTTCCCGTCCGTTGTGTGCTTCTGTGATATGCGCTATCTGCCGTGTGGTCGGTCTCCTCGGCATGCCTGTGTTGGTCTATTCTTGGACAATGGCTGTATTCACCGGCTTCTGTCGTAGGGCTGTGGTTTCGGTGTTGGAATGGAAGGTCATTCAGTGCTGTCTGCTCTCCCTTGTGTGGGCGGCAGGCTGCCTTTCCGCTCTGCGTTGGGCCTTGTGTGTGGATGTAATTCTTGGGCCACCTGTTGTCGGTCCCGGGCTCTTTGGTGTTCCGTTTCATGTGTCTTGTTCATATGTGCAGGGTGGTATGGGTTTTCAGTGTGGTACTGGCGTTCCTCTTCCCGAAGGAGCCCTGCTTCTCCTAGTTGGTGTTGCCGCCGCTGTGTGCTTCGCCATGTTTGTTACACTGGGGTGTGTCCTGCTGTTGCGTGACTTAACTGACATGTGTGCGTCGGTTGTGTGGCGTTGGGTGTTGTCCGTGAATTGGGCGTTGGGGACATGTCTGTGGCAGGCCTGTCACGTGTCATGTGCGTTCGGGGTGGGGCTGGTGTGTGTGCTGCTTGGTTGTGTCCCTGTGTCTGTGTGCGACGCATGCATGGCGCTGCGGTTGGCCTCTGCGTTGTGCGCATGTGTGGCGGCGTCATCGGCGCTTTGGGGCCGTGGACGGGGTGGTTGGTTCCTAGTCCCAGGTGGTGTGTACACATGTGTTCCGCGATGTTAGGATTTGGCCTGTGTGTCATATGTGGATGCAATGGTGGATGTGTAGTGTGCACGCGCTGGTTGGGGGTTGTCCGCTTTATCCGCCCTTGCACTGTGTGCGCTGTTTGCGTGCACTTGTTGTGTGTGTGCCTACCTGCGTCTCCGCGGTACGTTGCGTCCTTGGTGGTGCATCAGCAGAAGCATGGGAAGGGCCTGCAGTGCTGGATTCATGCCCGGGGTGCCGCTTCGCCGTTGTCCGTGCTCTGCGTCCGTGTTTCCGCCTCTCTTTCACGTGCGGTGTCTCTTTGCCGTGGGAGCCGTTTGTTTGCGGCATCGTAATTTATGCGCCGGGCGGGGCGTGTTTCGTCGGACGGTGTGTGTCAGTTGTGCTGCGCCGCTACGTATGCGGGCGCACTTTGATGGCGGACGGTGTTGCTGGCTTGCCGGCGGTGTTTGGCCTGCTTTTCGCATCGTAATTGGGCGGGCGTGTGGACTGCTGCGTGCCGGCGGTAACTGGTGGTTTTTGCATCCGCCAGCACGGCGGTAGTGCTTCCGCCCGCCATCGTAATGGGCCCCTTTATTACTAACCAAATGAACTCTTTTTAGCAGCAATTATAATAATGACAGATTAAAAAACCACAAAATAAGGTTCTAAACTGATGCTTTACAGTTTACATGTAGCTCCTAGATGCTGGTCACTGTTCTCTATTCCAAGAATTGCCATTTTTGAGATGCAAGTGTCAAAAGTATTTCTGTGTCAAAAGCAGTAACCCACTTACCTATCTTACATATCTACATTCTGAGTCAATACTATGACTTGACAAAACACAGAATTCTCCAGCAAGTGCACTAATCATTAGAGTTATTTTACCATTATTATTATCCCCTGAGATTTGCTGGGCATACAAAGTTCTCTGCAGCAGGTGCCAGACTCCCATAATATATTTTAAAATGCAACCTCTATGACAAATTATGACGTAACAGACTTAGGGGCATATTCACAAGGACTCATCGCCGATTTATCGCCACCTCAACGCAACAAAAGTGAAGATAGATTTAACTCCCCATTCACAAGCGTGTGCAAACTGCAGACATCGCCAGTATTTCCGCGATAACTCCCCCCAAATTTATCCCCACCGGTGACACCACCAACTAACCCTAATGAGATGCAGAGTAGGCGTTCCCGTGCAAAAAAACACGAAAACACCACTACACCACTTTCACAACGAACTACCAGATCTGCTATGCGAGTCAAAACCACGCAATAAGCCACGGTAGCAGCACACAACCACACCCGAAGAAAACTGACGCCATGGAGCTAGTCATCATGCAGCTCGGAGCCCCAACAGGGCCACAACACCCACCGCCACCACCCCCAGGACCGCCACCACCCCCAGGACCGCCACCACCCCCAGGACCCAGACCCGCACCCCCCGGACCACCACAGAGACAGCGCAGAGTAAGACAGCGGACCTAGCGAAAACGCACCAGTCTCACAGACCTAGCGCCCGAGGTAGTCCTTGCCCACTACAGGCTCAAAAGGACAACCATCCTCCGCATCATGACCCACATCACCCACAGGTTGACGGTCCCAACAGCGGACCACCAACATCCCTCCGCAGACAAAGCTGCTGGCTGTGCTGCACCTGTTGGCCTCTGGTACCTTCCAACCAACAACTGCCAGAGTCGGAGGATTCTCACAGCCAGCCCTATCAAAGTTCATCACACCTGTCCTGGAAGCCATCATCAGCTTCATACCCCACACTGCGCAGGAACAGCTGGAGACCAAGCAAGGCTTCTATGCCATTGCTAGCTTCCCACACGTGTTGGGGGCCATTGACTGCACACATGTCCCACTTGTGCCCCCTGCGGATACTGCACACCACTACCGCAACAGAAAGCACACGCATTCTATCAATGTGCAGGCAATAGTGGACCACCGGGGAATGTTTAGCAATGTCGTCGCAAACTACCCACGCAGTGTGCACGATTCCTACATCTTCCGACAGTCCATCATCAACCAGCGCTTCCAGGATGGCACATATGGAACTGGACTGCTCGTTGGTAAGTACCAAATCTACACACCACATACCTCAAAGCCACCATCACACAACGCACAACTGTGGGAATGCACATGTGACCAAACCACATACAACATGTCAATCAACATGCCCACCTACCAGACACGACAACACAACTCCATTGGGATCCTGGGCTTCCCATGTACACAATACAGCTATATCATGGCACAACAGCCACACAACAGCTGAACGTGTGGAGATGTGGAAAGCAGGCATGTGCGAAGGATGCAAGTAACCCATGAATGGGAATGTACACAACGACAAGTGAGGCGTGAATGTGCTGGACAGACCTGGGTATGCAAACTACAGATATGTCCATGCAGACATCAACTGCTGGTGTCTGGAGAGTAGTGAACAGTGGACACAACCATGTCACCCCAGGCCGTGGGTCAGATCGCGGAAATGTCGCTCGCTGCGTCCCCCCCTCTGTGCGTGAGCGTAGTGGGTTAGCCCGGATTACGCCAGGCCTGCGCAGGGGTGTTGACAAAAACCCAGTGGTGCATAGCGTGGTGCTCTCCCGGAAAGGCCAATGTCACTGCCAGGGCAGCACCTCTCAGTCTGCCAAGAGGCCGACGCCATGAGCAGTGGGGGCCACAAGCCTGTGCGCCTGCTGCACCCCAGGACGCTGATACCCAGACCAGGCCTGCCCACCCCAGCGCTCCAAGGCCGCCCTGCTCACCTGCCGACACCGTCGTGTGTCAAAGAGGGCCCACCACGTGCCGGTGCTAGCTCCAAGTCCCATGCCCGTGACCATGGCAGCCTCCTCAGGCCATCGCTGTCCTCCGTGACACAGGCCCCCAGGAGTCCTCATTCGTTGACATACTCCACTGCTGCAGCCAGGCTACACTGCAGTCCAGTATGTCCCACATCTTGAACTGAGTCATCATTAATCAATGGCAGAGTCCATGCCAGTGTACGCAGGGTGAGGAGTGAGAGAAAGATGCATCTCAGTCCGGTGGAAACAAGGGTCACCATTACGGGGGAGGTCAACCAGTAGCAAGGACTGACCTGGTGCCACTAACCCTGTGCGCCGTGAGTGACCGTCAGCCTCCGGCCGAACATCGTTGGTGTCTGAGCCTGTGGCCTGGGGGTTGTCATCAGCAACGGGCAGGTACGGACTTGGTGTTTGGCATGAGTCTGTGGCATTCATATCCGCCATGTTGCCGAACACAGCTGGCATGTGCCCTCTGCATCATGCCCTGGGGTCACACCTCCCATTCTCCCCGAGACACTCCGCGGAAACCAACTCTGATACATACGAGAACCTGCTCTGCCCTCATGACCCTACCCCAGTCTCCCGCAATTCAGCGTCCCATGGCGGTAGGCCCGTGTCGGCCGCTGTGCATCCGGGGCCACTAACTCTGTGCGACTCAAGTCATGCTCTCTTGTTGTTCGGACATTGCATTTCTGAGTGCCTGATGACTGTTGGAGTTGTTGCCAGCACCAGCTACTCCCTGAGGGCTGGCTTACACTCACCCCACACACAGCCAGCACATGCGTCACTGGACTAGTGGGCCTGCCATCACATCATGCCGAACCAAGTATTGACTCTTTTCTCTCTGCACTGTCACAGGTGATCAAGGATATGCACTCTGCCCTTAGATGATGACACCCCTCCGAGACCCGAACACACCCACCCAGAGGCAGTACAGTGCGGCCCACATACGCACCAGGGGCATCGTTGAACGCACATTTGGCGTGTTGAAGTCACGTTTCAGGTGCCTGGACGGCACAGGTGGAAAGCTCCTGTACAGCCCAGACATTGTGTGCAAGATGATCGTTGCATGTTGTGTGTTGCACAACATCTGTGTACACACCAATGCCCCATGGATCCAAGTTCCAGAAGTACCGGACGATGATGAGGATGATGGGGCAGGTGGCCCACATCCCACTGCAGCTGCGGCAGGAATGGCCCGTAGGAACACCATCATTAACAATTTCTTCTCATGAGCACGTCACATTGTGGCCGTCCCTGGCAATCATGGAACAGGACAAAATGTCCACAAGCATAGCATGTCTGAATAAGTATTATTTGCAGGTTTCAGGTTGTACTTGTACATTGTCATGTCACAGTTTCCTGCTGGGCCAGATGTGATTGGCCATGTTGTGCACATATGCGGCACCAGTTGTGTCCTGTGTTCTGTTGTGGAGGTGTTGCTGTTTGTCCCAGGATATTGTCAATGTCGAGGTGCACTTATTCTTATGTGCGTATGCTGCACGGTGGGTGAGTCGCTCCTGCGGCTCTGATTTGGCTGCCACTTATCCCTTTCATGGGGTGTGCCTTTCAGTTCTGTGCTTCCACAGTGATAAGATGTTGCAGACTTGGGTAACTTGTGCTCTTTGTCGAGTTGTGGCTCTTGGGCATGGTTTGTCCGCAGATGTGTCGTTGACGTCAGGGGTTGTTTGTGCAGGTGGTTGTGTCCGAGTGTGACCTGCTCTTTTTTGGTTGTGGTCCGCATCCAGCCACCTCAGTGTCGTGCCGTGTACATTGTCATGATGATTGGCCTGCAGCCAAGCTACTCGTCATGTGGTGTCTCTTGCATTGTCAGTGTGGCTGACGTATGTGCATGTTTGCTGTGTTTCGCACGTGTGGATGTGTTGGTTGTGTGATTGTTGATGTGTTGGGTGGGTGACCCTTTGGGCACATGGTGTACGTGGGACTACTTGGTGTTTGTGTGTGTGCTGAGGTGTTCCCGTGGGGTCAGGGACATGGTCCTGAGTCATTGTGGGTGTGCAGTGTGCTCTGCTGGATTGTGCAGGTGTGCCATTGTGCCCATCTCCCCCCGTCCTCCCACTCCCTGGTCGGTACGCCCCCTGTTGATGTGGTGTCGGGTCATGTTGGGCAGTGTCCAGATCCCCAACTCCTGTCACCGTCTCCCAGCTGGTGACTGTGGCCACCATCTTCTCCATGTCATTCAGCTCCTGGTGTTCTGCTGGCCCCCCTCCTCCGAGGTGCGTTGCTGCTTTCGTGTTGGCAGCGAGTTTCTGCTTGGTTTTGCCATTCACATCAGTCCTGCACCTCTTGTCCTCTTCCATTGTCCTCCTCGGCGCTACGACGGCATTCACATGGCTCGAGAGGGTGTGCCATCTTTGCCTCTTTGTTGCCAATGACACGTTGGAGGTGACGTACAGTTGGTGGTGGTGTTCTATCTCATCCGTGGCGATAATCAGGTTTTCCTGGGGACTGTACCCCGTCTTCCTCTTCCTCTTCTCATTGCCCTTCCACGGGCCCTGGATTCCTGGGTGTTCCTCCGTGGGGATTGTGGGGTTCATGTTGTCCTCTGCAGTCGGTCGGGTGCATCCGTGGTACTCCGCAGTTGATTTCCTTTTTAGTGGCATTTTCCGTATGCTGTTCTTGTGCTTTTTCCCCGCATTACGCGTGGGTATTGCTGGCCTCTTGCTGGTTATCACTGTTTTCTTATCGAGTTTGGGCACATCGCGTCTTTTTACGCGTTGGGGTTTGTGTTTTTATCGCCGTTGCGGTGGTTGTATCGCGGACTTTGGCCGCGGTTTCGGGAGGCTATCGCATGGTACCGCCGTGTTGTGAATTCCACGTTAACACTGGGTTATTTTCCCGCGATAGACTGCGATGTGTGAAGTTGCGTTAACATTTTTTGGAGATGTTTAGCGCACGTTCTTGTGAATATACCCCTTACTGTTATGCTTGTCCTAGTTACCAATTTATTTGCAGCAGAGTTTTTAAACAATAAATCTATAGGTCGACTGTCATACTTTGCTTTTTATAACTCCGCCCCTCGTGACCCCACCCCCTTTCTGGTGCCACACCTTGACCGCCTATTTATGGGTTAGCAGTGCAATTTTGTTTTTCAAATCCAGCAATGACCATGCACATTATTAACTTAAAGTGAACTTTTCCCCTTTCCTCACAAAACATTCCCAGAGGATTTTTTCAGAAGTAGTTAACCAAACCTTAATGAACACTCTCTTCTTTTCCCTTGACGAACCCTGTAGCATATTTTCGTGCCAATATTTTAACAATAATAATAATGTGTTCCCCTTTTTAGTATTGTTATTTTTTTATTGTTTTTTGCCCTAGAGCCATTAATTTAGAACCATATTTGAAAAAAGATAACCAAGAGGGAGGAAGATATGAAGCATGTATGTACAGCCTGACACGGCGCGTGCTACACCTCATGTTACAAAAGATCTACTGTGCTGATGATCCTTTATGTTCCCTATATGCATCGATTGGGATCACTCCTGGGGGTTCCCGATTAGTATTTTCGATGCAAATTACTGCTGTGTGAGAGTTGTAAAGCTCACTTTCCAAATTTGTGAAATTTTAACTGCATGAACTTTAGATTGTAGGTGAACAATCCTGCAAAAATTATACTTTATGAGGCAAAAGAACAGTAAAAGGAACTTTATTGTTGAAGTATTTTGTTCCACAAACATTTTTGTAAAACAAATCTCCAACATAAATATTTTTGTGATACATTTCACTAAATAGAAGTTTTGTGGAGGTGACAAGTTTTGTAAAGTTGCACAGTCTGTTACCTGGTTGTAAATCAGTTTAATCTGTCCTACTTGCTAGATTCTCTGAGGTACACCACAGTCCCACACCCTAAGGTCACTGCTTACATTTCATATACACTTCTTTAGAATAGATCATGGACAAGAATTAGTTATGGTGGCAAAATTCACTAAATTATTTGAAGTTTTGGATGATGCAATTTTGCATAATGTTTGCACGCACGAGACTATTTTGGAGAGAAAATAACCTGTCAAGTCAAATTGTTTGCTGGTACTAGCCTTCTGTTTGTACCTCATGAGGCTTTTTTAGCCAAAGTGCAAGTACGTTTTAAAAAGTCACATGAAATACAGACAAACAATATTTCATGCAAAAAGTATAATTTCACCAGATTTTAAGTAATTTCACAAAATTTCACAGCAAAAATTATTGAGTTAGGCCTATCCTTAGTTTAAACTGTAGTCCCATGGCCTATGCCATCAGCATCACCTTGTGATCTGCGGAACGGATTTCCTTCTCAGTGATCCTAGTCAGCATTCACTAGAGGCAGAGAGTCAAGTAAAATGCTCTGAATCAAAGTTTCATCCAGTGACCATAAAGGTTTTAACTGAATAAAATGCTTTCTATGTTATCTGGGCTAGAAGGTTGTTGATCCTCTGCTGCTGAGAGGTGGATTCTCCCACAATACAGGAGAGTAGGAGACAGGCACAGCAATTAAGATCATTGCTTGACATGTGCAATCTACTCAAGACCCTTAGAATAAGTATTAGGAAATACGTTTGCACCCTCCCAGGAGCAATGACAGGAACACACAATACAGCAGTTTGCTCAGGAACGAAATTAAATGTACTTCTTGGTACCCATACATGCTTTCTGGCCAGCAAGGTAGAAGTCAGTGCACACAATGGTGCTCTCAGTCGGGAAACAACCTTTACATCGCGGTCATTAGACCGCGATGCCTTTACAACGCGGTCGTTACAACGACCGCGTAGTTACAACGCAATGCCATTACTACGAAAGTCATTACATCGACTTGCAGTATATGGCGCTCTAACATAAGGAATAGTATAATTTACTATTCCAACACCTTCCCTACTGTTGCGTAGGCTGGAGTTGGAATAGTAAATTATACATTCCTAATGTTACGGTGCCATCTACTGCAAGTCGATGTAATGACTTGCGTAATAATGGCATCGCGTTGTAACAACTCGGTCGTTGTTATAATACAGACATGCAGTGTGCGCAGAAATGAACAACTTGATGAGAAAACTAATATGGACGTCAGGACAAGCAAAGTGGCCTCTAAGCTGGTTCTGAACAGCTGTTGAAGCTTGTCCAAGGAAGGTCAGATTTGAAGCCTGAGCAACTCCCAGCTTGTAACAGGGAGAAGTGAGATAGTTAAGCATATGGATATATATCTTTTATCCAACAATGGCCCCTATAGGATATTTATATCTCACACTAGTGTAGAAACAAAAATATATACATAGCTACATATATGTGGATGGCATTACACAGTGCTTTCTACTGCATCATGATATCTGCTGGTGGTTCGTAATACAGCAGCATACTCATAATTAAGTGTCCAACAAATATTGTTTGCACTATGCAATGCATATTGCTACAGCGTCCCTTGGTCACTCAGTCCCCTGGCACTTTCTGTAAGTGTCAGTAATTTAAAGGCATGCTGTGTGCTATCATCTGCGTCACCTCCAGGTCTGCAGTCGTCTTGTTCAGTGGTGGTTTTACGGGCCTGCCCTGCGTTGTCTTCTTCAGTCTATTTTTGTGCAGGTGTGGACCATCAACGTTCAGTTAGTGTCACTGTCCCTATGACACTTGATGATGGACCCTCAATGTGGCCCTTAGGAATGGTCTGATCTGTCTTTATCTGCTGTGTTGTGCAGCTCCTCTGGTGACAGTTGCTTAGCAGTTACTGGTACCTCCATCTCAGGCGTTGGAGGTGCAGCTCTACATCTTGCTCCATTAATCCGTTCAGGACGTCCGTTCACTGTCTGTGGTCCAGTCCACCTAGAAGTAAGATAAACATCATTTATTTTTCTCACCATGACCATGTCTCTAGCTTTAAATGGCTTCGTCCTTATGGTGTGCAGTACTAAAGGCAGAGCATCAGGTCATTTCAGCCTGCTGCATCAGTTGTTCCTTTCTAATCACATTTTATTTTTCATTTTGGAGTTCATCCTCACCCCCTGGCCTGAACTTTCGAGGGGGTGGTATGGGGCATTCAGTTTTCCCTCTATTCCTTAACACGACATAAAGTCCCCCTGTCGCTATTTATGCCCTGGGGAACCCCATACCAGTGTATGCTATCTTTCATCAAGCACCGTGCAACTGTTGCGTCATCAGTCTTCCTTGCCGAAAACATCTCCATCCATTTTGAAAATGTATCTACCCACACCAACAAATATTTCAATCCATTCACTGGGAAGCAAAATGTATCTGCGCATTCATCCCCCTTTGTGCAGTATCAGAGGGTCCATCCTAAAGCCTTGTAAGGGAAAGGAACATACTGCGTGGAGCCACAGGCCTCTCATCCTGGTAGACCCACAATCCCTTATCATTCTGCTCACATCCAGCATCAATCCACACTCTTCCCTCTTTTGGTGTTGCAGACCATTGTGATTCCTTCACATCAGCTAGTAACAATTGTCTCTGAATAAGCAGAATTTTTAAAATGCTTTTATTCATTAAAGGCACCATCTTCAATAGCTGTAACATGCTCTCTCTTGCTGCAGTGTCAGCCATGGCATTACCTCTGGCTATCTTAGTATTAGCTCCTGTGTGGGCTTCACATTTCATTACTGTTATCCTGTTGGGTAGGAGCATTGCTTTTAACAAGTTCTTTACTAAAGGGCCATTTTGAATGGGGTGCCCTGCTGCGTGTTATGGAATCACTACACTGCCACAGCCGGCAAAATCATGGGATACTCCAAAGGCATAACTTGAGTCAGTGTAAATATAACAGTTTTCGCCTCAGCTAGGATGCATGTTCTTGTTACAGTATACAACTCAGCTTGCTGGGCAGATGTGCCAGGTGGCAGAGCTGCACTTTCAACTATGGTGTATACTGCTGTTATAGAATACCCTTCTCTGTAATCAGTGTCTGTTAGTCTGCTGGAGGAACCATCGGTGTACTACTTATAGTCTGCCTGATCTAATGGTGTCTCGTCTTTGTGTGGTGGCAGTTTCTACAATCCCAACACAGACATACTTAGGGGTCTCATCAAAATAACATTTTGCAGGTAGCAATTTTGCCAAATTAACAGGTGGGCATCTTTTAATGGTGATCTTAGCATTAGACAACAAGGTGACATTATAACTTGTGTGCCTGCAGGCTGAAAAATGTTGTGTAGTCCCAGATGACAACAACAACTGTACCGAAGGTGGCACTTAAGCAATGCAAGTTTAGTCCAACACAATGGGAGTCGTCCTTTCCACCATCACAGCTGCCGACAACCAGTCACTGCTGAAAGTTGACAATTAGGCTTTGTGTCCTCTCTCCTGGAGGTAGTTCAGCAGAGCTACAATGTCTTTCTCACAGGCCTTAAGTGATGGAGATGCCACAAGGAGTCAAAGAACAAGGGAGGGAGAAAGAGGTTAGGGATGCTGTGGACTCAGCCTCCTTGGGAATTTATGGAAAAACAAAGGAAGTCCACCCTTCATTCATGAAAACCTTCACTCAGTGAACAAATATTATCCTTCCAGTGATTGCTACCAGTGTTCCCAAGAAAAAGATATGGATTTCCTTAGGGAAAATGATAGGTTTTTTAAAAATAACCCTCATCCACCAAAAAGTCCTTTGGTGGCATGCTTCATCATCGGGTTCTTCCCGCCCTGCTGCAGGACGGGGCGTGCTACGACCGACGGAGACGTGGGAGCACTTTTCGTGAAGTAATGCTATGTGATATTGTGAGAGTGGAAGGGTCAGAAAGAATAGTGAGTCTAAAAAATACCTGGCTACACGGAACCCTGGCTTATTAGTATAATGAGGTCGACATGTTTCTTGCATAGGGTTGTCAATAAATGATATGGGGCAATTCTTCAGGACCAAAGAGAGGGTAATTTAATCTACACAATCCTAGGAACCATAAGTGCAGAGTACGTGATCCAAGCAGTGGGGTGCTCCTGATAATACACCATAAAAACCTGTTTAGGATGGCCTTTGGAACTTAATGAGGCTGACCTGTTAGAGCAAGGGAAGAACAAGGAACATACATAATAAAAAAGCGGTAATAGCTGTATGGCATTCTCGAAAGTAATGCACTGCAAAATCAGGTAAAGCATGCACACTTGGCATGCTTAACACCGTGGAGAATACTTAACCTAGTAGTAAAGCACACATAGGTGGAAAGACATGACAAACACATTACACGCAAACCATAAAATGATAAAAATGATCGCGAACATTGTGGAGAGACCGGTGGAGTAACCATTTATCCAATTAGGGTATGTGCATGCCTCCTCGAGGGCATCTAGAGAGGCGCACTGTATTTCAATGTACTGTGGCAAGATAAAGAAATATCAGCAAATGCCCTTCGGGCAATAGGACGTTATGTAAAGCGTCCTCATCCCAATCAGGAATCATAGAATTTGGGAAGGTACTTAGATCATCCTGGCTACAATCTCGCAGTGACCTTCTCTGTCTCCAGCACCTCTGGAATGAGGGCTGCGGGTGGTCAGCCACTCAAGACCAATCGTGTCGCTAATTAGACACCGGTGTGTGCCGGTGTTCCCTACGGAAGTCACGTAATGACGCGGTTGCCTGGACTTGATCGGCACTATCGGGTGGTGCTGGAAAGGCTAGGCATAGATGGCACAATCTTGGAGTGCAGGAAATGGATCCTGATGGGCTATGTTAGTCTAAGATCACAATCCAGTTGGGGTTGGGGGTGGGGGACCGAGTTGGCTAATAAGGGTTGTACATTATTATTGTGTACTCAGATGGTAGCAGACAAACTCAAAACTTTTTTTAAAGAAATATTTTTATTAAAAAACATATAGCCGTTCACAATCTCAATGGACTGGGAGTGAATATCTAAGGCTGATACAATATGCAGTCTGTGATGCAGTTAATGACTGAGTCCACGCTCTGGTAAGGTGGTAACCAAAATAAAGTGGCATGGGTCACTGGATACAAAGTGAGAATGTTTTCAGTAACCCATGTGGGAGAAGTATGACTGGGTTGGGAGAAAAGCTGTATGTATGTCGTGGTGACATGTAACTCATCATATGGGGACCCAGGAGCTAGTGGGTTGATAGCGGGTGTGCTCTAGGTAAGTGTGGGCGCACCATATGTGGTGTGGGTCATAGGTCAATTTCCACCCAAGAGATGTCCTCATTCAGTCCATGTAAATGGGTGGATGATCGAAAAATCCAATTCTGCTTTCGTTTGAAAAGGGCACCCTTTGTGCGGTGGGTGTAAGAGGGATGGGCAGATGTATAGACGAGGAGGCCCCTGTTTAGTCTCAATGATGATTTATTAAGGGACTGTCTTATAAACAAAATGAGAATGAGAGTGGTTTTCACAGATTGTCAGTGTTAGACCAAGTAGAGTGTAGTGGTTTCTGATCCTTCTTTCTTCTCTTCACATATAGCACTTTTGAATATCTCATCACTACTATTCTGATGAAGAAAAATAAAACAATGAATTGCCACCTCCTCTACCACCCTCCTGGCAACACTCGCCCCTTCCACGAACACCAATCAGACCTGGTAACTCACTGCTCACTCTCAAATGCAACAACATAATCTTGGTGACTTCAACCTCCATTGGAATGATGAGAAAAACACAATAATCCAATCTTTAAACAAACTCTTACTTGACAACAGCCTTATCCAACACTGCAAAGAACAAACCTACAACAGAGGCTCAACCCTTGACACCATTTTAGCCCAGGAGAAGACGATAACCATTAATAACATCCTCACAGTTGACTCGTCGGACCACCGCATCATTCTGTTCCACTTAAACCAGGAAGAGCCATACTCCAGCCATACTAAGAAAACCCTTCAGTGGAAAAGAAACATAAGCCAGATTCTCCTAACTGATCTGGAAGAAAGAATGATCTTTTGACTTCCCCCAAGGTCAGATAACCTCTCAACGAATGAACTCACAACCCACTTTAACTCTACGATGTCAGCCGTCCTAGACCAAGTAGCCCCTCTGAAACTAAAAAGGATTAGAGACACCCCTTCGAGGTCCTGGTTTAACAAAGACCTCAATAGAGAAAGAAGGCAACTCAGAGCTGCAGAAAGACTCTGGCGAGCAAACCCTTCCTTAATTCACCTTCACCAACTCAGAGCAGAACGCAGAACATTTAAAAATCACATCATGAAAACAAAAGCAGCCTTTTTCTGCAGCGCTCTAGACAATGCAATAAATCGCCCAAAAGACCTTTTTAACATCATAAAAAACAGACTTCCAAACCACCCGATAAAGCCCCTCAGGTCTCCAAAGAACGGTGTGATAAATTTTCTAAATTCTTTGATGAGAAAATCATGATGATTGAGTCCTCTCTAGAATGCCACACACAAGCATCTACTGAAATCACCCTCTACACCACAGATGAGAAAACCCCACCTTGCTTTCCTCCAACTCCCAAGGAGAGATCCCCCCTCCTGACACAATTGAGGGCAACCAAATCCCAGTTTCCCCCTCTACCCCCAATTGCTGGAAAGTATTCAACCCATTCACGGAAGTGGACATCTCTAAACTAATTGCGAATTCAAACCCCTCCTCCCACTTTGCAGATCCCCTCCCGTCCTCCGTGGCAAAAAATCTTAATCACGTCATTACCCCCCTCTGGACGATGATAATAAACAGCTCCCTAAGTACTGGGTTATGCCAGACTGCCTAAAACTAGGCCAAGTCACTCTACTACTAAAAAAAACGGGATCAGACCCTGAGGACATCAACAACTTCAGGCCCATCTCCAACCTGCCCTTCCTGGCTAAAATCCTCGAGAAATGTGTCCTACTCCAACTCAACCGGCACATTGATACTAACAATCTCCTGGACTCTCACCAATCAGGCTTCAGAAAGGGCTGTAGCACAGAAACAGCTATACTAAATATGGCAGATGGCATTCACAAATGTATGGATGCCGACTGTTGCTGCCTGCTCAGTCTCCTAGACCTATCTGCGGCGTTCGACACGGTAGACCATAAACTTCTCTTAACACTCAAACAACGGATTGGAGTGGACGGCCTGGTTTGAAATAGTTTACATCATTTTTTCAGAACCGCTCTCAACAAATAAAATAAACAACGCAACTTCAAACACTTCTACTATAACCAGAGGTGTTCCGCAGGGTTCAGTCCTCTCATCTACTCTCTTCAATATCTACATGGAGCCCCTCACTACCATAATCAAGCAAGCAAACATCCCCTTCCACCTCTATGCGGATGACATCCAGCTCTACCAGCCGTCTAAATGATACACTAACAAAAATCCAAAACTGGCTATCACACAACCACTTAAAACTCAACCAAGAAAAGGCGGAGACTCTTCTCCTATGAAACGACGGACAGACCCCCCCCAGGTCCACGAATAGATAAAGCTAATCAACTGTCTAAATTGCAACCTATCCCTGGCTGGCTCCGCCATATCGCTGGGAATCAGACTGGACCCTAACCTGAACATGAGCTCACACATAAAGACTACCGCAAGGAGGGCCCTCTACAAATTAAAACTACTTAACAAAATCAAGCCCTTCCTCCCTCCAAATGATCTCAAAACGGTGACGCAAGCCTTGGTTCTGTCCAGACTAGACTACGGGAACGCTACCCTCACAGGCATTAGCCCGCCTGAGAACAACTCTAAATGCAGCAGCAAGGATGGTCACCGGAGTCAAAAGGCACAATCACATCTCCCCCATCCTGAAAGATCTCTGGTGGCTCCCAATCGAAGCTTGCTGCCACTTCAAAACTGCTTGTCTCACCCACAAAGTCCTTCACATTGGTAAACCAGCTTACCTGGCAGCCAAACTCACCAAGGCAGGCCAGGCAAGAAACTTGAGAAGCACCAACAATCTACTTCTCATACCCCCAAAGAAACATCCTTCGCGGGCAATGCCCTCAAAATCTGGAACTCCCTACCAGCAGCTCTCAGAACCAACCCCTCCTTTATGACCTTTAAGAGAAAACTAAAGGATCTCCTCCTCGCTCGGCACCTTAACCCTCTGGTCAGTATATCATAGCTTTTTTTAGAAGTCTAGAATCAAGTAACTCTAGACTCTGTTATTTACCTTTACGTACGGCTGTCCATTTTGTTTGTTTGTTTTATTGCCTGTGTACATGTTGTAAAGCGCTTTGATACCCAAAGGTCTTGCCAGCGCTATATAAAACTCTCTAAATAAATAAATAAAAAATGTATTTCGTTGTGGTAGGTTAAAACTGTTGCATGCGTTTAGCTGGTGCTTTCTTTATGGGTAATTTGTTTAGGGGATGGGGGAAGTGGTAGTAGATGCGGAGTGGTGGGGAGGTCTGGGTGATTTGTGCTGCAACAAAGAAAGAAAACAAAACCTTCTTGCTGCCGTGATCTCCCCAGTATCCTTCCCTCGAAGATCCCTCCCTCCAGTCCGTATAGCCCCTACCTCCCAACTACGGCTAACCAAACTTACCCGCGACGCTGCAACTCTCCTGAGTTGAGGCGGGCTCGTCAGTGTCCTCCGGGGGCAGCCACCAGTCTTCGCTCCACTTCTCTGTGTCCTCTTCTGACTCCCGGATGGTGTCTTGGCTGGTAGCATCCTTGCGGTCCACGGCGTCTCGCTCGGCTCCAGTGCTCTGAAGAACGGGTAGGCGTCTTCCTCCTTCTGGACTCCAGCTTTTGGACTTGCGTGCCTCCAGTCTGATGACGGGAACCTTTTCTTCCTCTCTCAGCCTCAATGATTGGTCTACTCCCGTGGGGGCATCGCTTTCCTGTTTAAAGATGCAGGACCCCTGATTAAAGTCTGACTCGTCCTTGAAGGGTTGTTTGAACCATTTTTCACAGGTTTTCTTCCGGTTACACGCTGGAGGTAGGGGGTGTAGAGGTGTATACCGAGATTGGTCTTGGTCCGTCTCACATCCCTCTTCCCTTAGATTCTTTCTGGTAAGAACACTGTCTTAGGGGTACCTGGACAGATAGTCAGCATTCTCTTGATCAACCCCTTTTCTGTGTAAGGTACGAAAACAAAAAGGCGGTAGGTCCAAAAACCATCTCAGTATGTGTTCATTGTTACTCTTGCTCCGGGCCATCCACTCTAAGAGGGCATGATTGGTATAGAGCGTAAATTTCCTTCCTTCCAGATAGTAGCAGAGAGTATCAATGGCCCATTTAATAGCAAGGGCATCTTTTTCCACAAATGCATAGTTTCTCTCTCTAGGGAAAAGTTTTCGACTAATAAACACAATTGGTCCTTCTATCCCCTTGTTGTCAACCTGGAAGAGGACAGCTCTAAGGCCCACGTCTGCGGAGTCTGTCTGTACTTTGAATGTTCTTTTTATAATCTGGACTAATCAATACAGGTTCTGTGATTAGGGCTTGTTTTAGCAGATGAAAGGCTTCTAGAACCTCAGGGTTTGGAATTTTTAGCTCTTGTTCGGCTTTTAGTTTTTTGTGATAAGTCAGTTAAAGGGGTTACGATCTGAGGAAACCGAAATTTAAACCGTCTGTAATATCCTAAGAGCCCTAAGAAGGCCCAAAGCACTTTTCTCGTTTTCATGATGGGTACTACAGAAATGGCAGCTACTTTTTCTGTTTGGGGTTTAATACATCTCTACCCTAGGAGAAATCCCAGTTATTTTACCTTGTGTGCGGCTAAATGGCTCTTCGTGGGATTAATCTTAAGACCACACCAACCTAAGGCTTGTGTAAGTGCTGTAAATGTTCTCAGGTAGGGCTATAGATAATGATGTCATCTAAATAAGCTGCTGCGTAATGTTCATGTGATCGAAGTATGGAGTTCATCATACGCTGAAATGTTGCTGGTACCCCGTGAAGCCCAAAAGGTAGGACCTTAAACTGATATAACCCTCCTGGGGTTGAAAACGCTGTCTTTACTCTGTCACTTTTTCTTAAGGGAACCTGCCAGTACCCTTTACATACGTCTAGGCTACTGATATACTGTGCTTCCCCCAGTCGTTCTACCATTTCATCCACTCGAGGGAGTGGATAAGCATCGAACTGTGAAATCTTATTTACTTCATGGAAGTCGATACAAAATCGGGCAGACCCGTCTGGTTTGGGAACCAACACGATATGGGAGTTCCACTCACTACAGGAGGGCTAGATAACTCCCATTCGTGGCATTTGATCCACTTCCTGCGCTATAATGGCTCTCCTAGCTTCAGGTATACGATAAGGTCGTAGCCTGACCTATTATCCTGGTACGGTATTGATGGGGTGTTCTATGATATCAGTTTTCCCGGGGAGTAATGAGAACACCTCCTGGCAGGTGTGGGGGTGTTGGTTAAGCTCCTGTTTAAGTGAGTTTGAGAGTTCAGGATCAATACTCTGGAAATATAAAGGCCCATTCTCATTAGAGATGCCTACCATTACAAGTATCGGACCGTCTCATTTTTTAAAAAGGTTAATGTGATATATTTGGTTGGTCTGTCTGTTTCGGGTATAACTCAATACGGTAGGTAACTGGGTAACCTTTTCCAGTACTTGATAGAGACCTTGCCACTGACCCAGAAGTTTGTGGTCTGATGAGGGTAACATTATAAACACATAGGGGTATATGTACAAGAACTGCCGCTAACTAACGCTAATGCTAGTTAGTGGCAGTTTTCCCAACGCGGCCTATCACCAAAAACTAGCGCCCTGTTAGCGATGTATTTACAATACATCGCTACATGGCGATAGTTGCAGGTAGCCGCGGTGAAAACTGCCGCTAACACTAGCGTGAAGGCAATACAAATTCTGACGTTAGCGGGCAAAAACTGACGAAAGGCCCATTAGCGGCAAAGAAAACTCACGTTAGTCAGCCCAACGTGAGTTTTTTTGCCTCTAGAGGCAGAAATAGCCTATAAGTCCACCTCCAATGAAAAATAGGAAAAAAAAACAATGGAATACAGAATGAAGCAGCCAGGGCCAAGTGCAGCACAGATCAACAACCCGCCCAACCCCCCAACAGCCAGGATGACCAGCCAGAGTCCCAGGGGAAGAGGAAATTCAGGGCTACAATCATGGCAAGAGATGCATCGCTGGGCAAAACCAGTGATGCATCACTTATCATTGCGCACTCCTTGCAACTTTATTAACAAATAGAGGGGGGACTAAGGGCTATATTTATCCAGGTCCAGCATACATGCCCTAAAGTACTACAAAGCAGAAAGGTATGAGGTTCCTAGTGAACACTGTAAGTTGATGTGTGGGTAGTGTGTAGTGGAGTACACACTAGAGGCAGGAGGAAATTTCCTCCTTTCGGAAGAGGGACCCTCACACACCACCCATCAGTGGGGTGTCTTGCTTCATCATCGGGTCTGCTCCTTATCGGGTCGGTGCTGCAATACCCGATCGGCGCCCTTAACGGGGCCTTTTGGCGGAGATCTTTTTTCCTTTTGCCGTGAGATGCAGTGCGTGTGAGGGCCCTAGTGAGTGTAGATGTAATAAGTAAAGAAGTGAGATTAAAATAGGAGGTAGTGGTCCACCCAGAACTATTTTAATGGTAGTGGCCACTCTCCTTATTAAAAAACATGAAGATTGCGCACCCCTGTTATAAGGTCACGGGGATGTGCGCATTTGGGGTCAACATGTTTCTTGCCATTAATTCAACTTGAAGGCAATTCTTCAGGACCAATACAGGATCTATCCACAGTTTTTGGTAGTGGTACACACTCTACTAAGTAAGTGGCCACCCATACAGCACCCTAAAAAGTGGTACCTGTAGTTCTAGGACATCAACCTGTGGAAAAAATATATATAAGTATGGAGGTATTATCAGAACATTGCATCAACCTACTATACTTGTCTTGTGTTCTAATAATACATTGATGTGATAAAAATGGCATGCATCACTCAGGGTGGTAGTGACCATGCACATGGCGATATGGAGTAGCATAAAGGTAACACAATAATAAGGAGCTGCATGTGAGGAATATCTGTGCTCCTTGCGTCCGGAGAACTCACCCAGTAGGGTCGGAATAATGTATTGTCGGTGGCCGGCGAGTTCCAACACTGAGTAGTGCAGTGTCCTTAGGGAGGTGGGAAATAAAAGAAATTGATGTCATGCTCTGTAGAGTCAGCGAAAATCAGGGGCGATATGGTACATAAAAAGCTGAACTACCCCAAAGTTACGGGTCGATGCTGTAGTAGCGCATATGCCATGCTATCCCGAGTCTGCGATAGCCGGTGTAGTACCCCCAGTCAAGCCCCCCCAGGCACAACCAAGCCGGCGACGCTGAGGGGTCCACCGTGAGGCCTTCACCCGCCACCTGTGTCAGGGGATAGCCTCCGCGTTTACAGTAGCATCGTGTCTACGTAATAAACACAATGCTAGTCACAATGAGCCCACTTCAGGCTTGTAGGTGAGCCCCCCAATGTCCTCAATGCAACTAAACACCTTCTCTCGATCTCTCGGTATCGGGTCAGGTTTAGGCACCGGGGTGTGGGTTAGGCTAACCAGTACACAAGTATAAGGCATGCTAACTGTGGGCTCAGAACCAGTTCTCACGTAGTCCCTGGTGTGGGTGGTAATCCCGCCAAAAATGTCCCACATGATGAAGTTAACCAGGCGCTGGTACTTACTTGGACATCCACGCGGATCGCGGGAGGACCTAGCCCTGCTCTGCCGGTCCCGGTAGGAGAATGGGAAGTGCGAGCACTGTCCCGTATATCCTCCAGGTGGCCGATGCAGGGGGCGGGTACTTCCGCCTATACTTGAGCCACGCTAGAACGCTCACCCAGTTGTTACTCGGCGCCATCTTGGGAATGGCATTGGAGGTACGTGGCTGACTGGGTGTAATACCAAAGTGGCTATGGGTATGTCGCCAACCAATGGTGACGTAGCGGCCGGGATCTCGCTACTAGTGTATGTTAGTGATACAAATAGAACGATCTGGATGAAATCGTCATAATGTCAATTATGTAGTGTATGGCTAAGAGGTAGAATCGCTGGTAGTCTACTATACGGATGGGTAGTATTAAGGAATCCTGGGGGTCCCTAGTTGGATCCTAACACAGGAGGGTTGTGTATCTGTTGATGGCATTCTTACTCATAACCTCCTGTGGTGGCAAAAATACCAAAAATGTATAGGGCCCAAATAGTGGTTGGATTCTCATCTCATCAGAGATGCCCAAGGTATGTCCTCGTTGAGACCCTCTCTATCCGAGGCTAATCGCAGCACCCATCTTTGTTCGATTCTGAAGAGGGCGCCCTTGGTTATGCCAGGGTGTGTTTCTAGGACACACCATCTGATGGAATCTGGTGGGTGGTGCAAGAGGTCAAAGTGTGTTGTCATTTTAGTGTTGGTCTTGTGGCATCTAAAATTGCTGCGGTGTTCCGTGATCCGAGTCTTTATGGGTCTCATGGTCATCCCTATATAAAGGAGATGGCATGGGCACATTAACATGTAGATACAGTTAATCGTGTTGCAATTAGTGTGCTTATTAAGCTGCCACCTGAACCCATTAGAAAACGTGATCTCTTTTGTCATTTTAGTGAATGGACACACAGTGCATGAGCCGCAGGGGTAGTGCCCCTTCACTGGTGGCATATCCCATAGGGATCTTTGAACAGTAGTAGTAAGTGCCTTAGGTCTCGTATGTATCAACAAGTCTTTAAGGTTGCTTGTCCGTTTGAAAGCAAACCTTGGGGTTGGGAGCTGCAGATCACCTGTGTTCAGGATACCCCAATGCTTTTTAATGATGTTCTTTATTCGGTTGGAATCTGGTGTAAATGTGATCACACAGGTGAGAGAGTCAGCTAATTCTTTCGGTCTGGTTTCTAGTAAGCTTTCTCTGTTGTTGTTCCTTGCTCTTTTTTGGGAGAGAGATATACTGCGTTGGGGATACTCTCTTGTGCGTAGATGTTTCGCCAGAACCTGGGACTCCTTTTGGAAGTCTGCTACTGAGCTACAGTTCCTCCGGATACGGAGGAACTGACCAAAAGGGAGATTTTGTTTGAGGGCTCTCGGGTGGTGACTGCTAAAGTGTAACAGGCTATTCTTGTCTGTAGGTTTACGATAAAGAGTAGTGATGATGTGCCCACCATCTAGTTTTATCAACAGATCCAAGAACGGTATCTCACATTCAGAGATAGTGCTTGTAAACTTGAGGTATGGGTTAAGGGTATTAATCCATTTGCAGAAGTCTTCGCACCTTGTCCATCTCCTTTCCACAGGATCAAGATGTCATCGATGAATCTCTTCCAGAGGAGCACATTCACTTGAAAGGGGTTGTTGGAATCAAAAATCTCCCCTTCTTCGAACGCTGCCATGTACATACATGCCTGGCTCGGTGTGAATGTGCTCCCCATGGAAGTACCCTGTGTTTGATGGTACAATTGTTTATTGTATTCAAAGAAGTTTTCCGTGAGGGCTAAAGTTGCACACTCAAGGATGAAGGTCACTGGGGTGGAGGAGACCCACTCCAAACTGCTCAAAGCGTCCTCAATCACATTAAGGGTAGCCCTCTGCGGAATGTTAGTATAGAGGGCCTCAACATCCAGGGTTACTAGTAGGTTAACTTCCTCTGGATGTTGGACCCCCTCGAGTAGACGCAGTACGTCCGATGTGTCTTTTACAAAAGAGGGAGTGGTTTTTACCAGGGGTTGCAGAAAAAAGGCACAGAACTTTGACAATGGTTCAAGGATTGAACCAATCCCTGAGACTATAGGTCTCCCAGGGACTGGGGAGACCCCTTTATGTACCTTAGGCAGAGTATAGAAATACGGGATCTTTGGATTTGTAGTGACCAGGAAAGTAGCCTCCTTCTTGGAGACCCACCCCTCTGTTTCGGCTGTAAAGACCATGGTGGAGATGGTGGTCGCAAGCCGGGATGTGGGGTCCTCTCTTATCGGGGTATAGTATCTCCGGTCACTCAACTGACGGAGACATTCTGTGTCATAATCGACAGTAGACATAATGACAGTGGCACCGCCTTTGTCAGCCTGTTTAATGGTTATGGAAGGGTCATCCGCCAGGGCCCTGACGGCTGCCAGTTCGTCAGATGATAGGTTGTGAAAGGGTGCCGATGTGGTGCTGCTCTCAAGATCCTTGAGTACAGCTTGCTCAAAGGTTAGGACTTCGTGGGGTACCTTCCCACTGTTAGGTGTAAACGCAGTCCTGAGTCTTCCTCACTAGGCATGGGTTTGTCTTTAAAAAATGCCTTGAGGCGTATCTTCCTGAAGAAGCCATGTATTTCACAGGCGCCATGGAATTTGTCATATTTGGGAGTCGGGACGAAACCTAACCCTTTTTGCAGTACAGCTTCTTCTGTAGTTGTCAAAGGTCTCAGGGACAGATTGATTATTAGTTTCTCTTCCCCCTTGTCTGGCTCCTTGTCTCCACAGAGTGAGTCGGTTGTTCCTGCCACTGTACTCTTTTTTGCTGACCTCTTCTGCGCCCTTTTCCTCTGCCCCAACCTCTGTCTAAAAAAGGAGGTGCATTGCCTTGTTGGTAGAAGGGCGGGGGTGGGGGGCCATGATGGTACATGGGGTATTGCCAGAACTGCGGTCCTTGATACTGTGGTGGCCGAAAAGGGGGATATACTTGATGTGTATTTTGTCGTGGGTTTATGTTGCTCCAGCTCCCATTGCTGGACTCGCTATTGGAGGAGGAACCTCTCCTTGAAGGGTTCGAGCTCTCATCTGATGAAAAGTTTGACCCAGGCGCAATATAGTCTGCTTTCAAATATGGGTAAACTTTTTCTTTGTCGAATTTGTTAATGTCTTTCTGAAGCTTAGATATTTTCTGCTTCATCAGATACTCCCTATTGTCAGCAATTTCAGCATTGATTTCTGCGAGTTTGGTTTTGTACACCGTGGTTTGAACTGTCACCTTAATGGCCCCTTCCGCAGTCTGTATTCTTATTAGTAATACATCCGCAATCCTTTTAGCAGTATTGATAATGAGGATGAGCCAGTCCCTAGTGCATTTCCACGCAACTAGGGACCACTCCTTTTTAAAAACTGCATCCTTCAAGAATAGGCGCAGGAAATTACTGACCATAAGGCCACTAGGGGCTATATTTGCCCGTAAATACTCGGTCATCATGGCCCCATGTAGAGTTATTTTAAGCCACTCGCGTTTGAGGGTGGAAAGAGAAGTCCAATCTTCTGACTGGCTACCAGATGCTGAGTTCCCATCACCGCCTAACAAAGAGGGAGTTCTGAGAATCTCAACTGCTACATCATCGCCAAAACCCAGACCCTGATACTCTTCCATCTTGTGGTATGGAGGTATCCGGTGAGTAAAGAAAGTGACACAGAGAAAGTGAATAACTTCCTGTGTCTAATATGGGCCAGGGGAACCACTGGTATCTCCCTGGAAACCTGAGGAAAAGTCCCGCGGGGGTCACCCATGCTTGAACTTTATTAACAAATAGAGGGGGGACTAAGGGCTATATTTATCCAGGTCCAGCATACATGCCCTAAAGTACTACAAAGCAGAAAGGTATGCAGTTCCTACTGAACACTGTAAGTTGATGTGTGGGTAGTGTGTGTGTAGTGGAGTACACACTAGAGGCAGGAGGAAAATTCCTCCTTTCGGAAGAGGGACCCTCACACACCCCCCATCAGTGGGGTGTCTTGCTTCATCATCGGGTCTGCTCCTTATAGACCTATAGTCTCAGGGATTGGTTCAATCCTCGAACCATTGTCAAAGTTCTGTGACTTTTTTCTGCAACCCCTGGTAAAAACCACTCCCTCTTTTGTAAAAGAAACATCGAACGTACTGCGTCTACTCGAGGGGGTCCAACATCCAGAGGAAGTTAACCTACTAGTAACCCTGGATGTTGAGGCCCTCTATACTAACATTCCGCAGAGGGCTACCCTTAATGTGATTGAGGACGCTTTGAGCAGTTTGGAGTGGGTCTCCTCCACCCCAGTGACCTTCATCCTTGAGTGTGCGACTTTAGCCCTCATGGAAAACTTCTTTGAATACAATAAACAATTGTACCATCAAACACAGGGTACTTCCATGGGGAGCACATTCGCACCGAGCCTGGCATGTATGTACATGGCAGCGTTCAAGGAAGGGGAGATTTTTGATTCCAACAACCCCTTTCAAGCGAATGTGCACCTATGGAAGAGATTCATCGATGACATCTTGATCCTGTGGAAAGGAGATCGGACAAGGTGCGAAGACTTCTGCAAATGGATTAATACCCTTAACCCATACCTCAAGTTTACAAGCACTATCTCTGAATTCGAGATACCGTTCCTGGATCTGTTGATAAAACTAGATGGTGGGCACATCATCACTACTCTTTATCGTAAACCTACAGACAAGAATAGCCTGTTACACTTTAGCAGTCACCACCCGAGAGCCCTCAAACAAAATCTCCCTTTTGGTCAGTTCCTCCGTATCCGGAAGAACTGTAGCTCAGTAGCAGACTTCCAAAAGGAGTCCCAGGTTCTGGCGAAACATCTACGCACAAGAGAGTATCCCCAACGCAGTATATCTCTCTCCCAAAAAAGAGCAAGGAACAACAACAGAGAAAGCTTACTAGAAACCAGACCGAAAGAATTAGCTGACTCTCTCACCTGTATGACCACATTTACACCAGATTCCAACCAAATAAAGAACATCATTAAAAAGCATTGGGGTATCCTGAACACAGGTGATCTGCAGCTCCCAACCCCAAGGTTTGCTTTCAAACGGACAAGCAACCTTAAAGACATGTTGATACATACGAGACCTAAGGCACTTACTACTATGTTCAAAGATCCCTATGGGATATCCCACCAGTGAAAGGGCACTACCCCTGCGGCTCATGCGCTGTGTGTCCATTCACTAAAATGACAAAAGAGATCACGTTTTCTAATGGGTTCAGGTGGCAGCTTAATAAGCACACTAATTGCAACACGATTAACTGTATCTACATGTTAATGTGCCCATGCCATCTCCTTTATATAGGGATGACCATGAGACCCATAAAGACTCGGATCACGGAACACCGCAGCAATTTTAGATGCCACAAGACCAACACTAAAATGACAACACACTTTGACCTCTTGCACCACCCACCAGATTCCATCAGATGGTGTGTCCTAGAAACACACCCTGGCATAACCAAGGGCGCCCTCTTCAGAATCGAACAAAGATGGGTGCTGCGATTAGCCTCGGATAGAGAGGGTCTCAACAAGGACATACCTTGGGCATCTCTGACGAGATGAGAATCCAACCACTATTTGGGCCCTATACATTTTTGGCATTTTTGCCACCACAGGAGGTTATGAGTAAGAATGCCATCAACAGATACACAACCCTCCTGCGTTAGGATCCAACTAGGGACCCCCCAGGATTCCTTAATACTACCCATCCGTATAGTAGTCTACCTCTTAGCCATACACTACATAATTGACATTATGACGATTTCACCCAGATCGCTCTATTTGTATCACTACATACACTAGTAGCGAGATCCCGGCCACTACGTCACCATTGGTTGGCGACATACCCATAGCCACTTTGGTATTACACCCAGTTAGCCACGTACCTCCAATGCCATTCCCAAGATGGCGCCGAGTAACAACTGGGTGAGCGTTCTAGCGTGGCTCACGTATAGGCGGAAGTACCCGCCCCCTGCATCGGCCACCTGGAGGATATACGGGACAGTGCTCGCACTTCCCATTCTCCAACCGGGACCAGCAGAGCAGGGGTAGGTCCTCCCGCGATCCACGTGGATGTCCAAGTAAGTACCAGCGCCTAATTAACTTCATCATATGGGACATTTTTGGCGGGATTACCACCCACACCAGGGACTACGTGAGAAATGGTTCTGAGCCCACAGTTAGCATGCCTTATACTTGTGTACTGGTTAGCCTAACCCATACCCCGGTGCCTAAACCTGACCCGATACCGAGAGACCGAGAGAAGGTGTTTAGTTGCATTGAGGACATTGGGGGGCTCACCTACAAGCCTGAGGTGGGCTCATTGTGACTAGCATTGTGTTTATTACGTAGACACGATGCTACTGTAAACGCGGAGGCTATCCCCTGACACAGGTGGCGGGTGAAGGCCTCACGGTGGACCCCTCAGCGTCGCCGGCTTGGTTGCGCCTGGGGGCTTGACTGGGAGTACTACACCGGCTATCGCAGACTCGGGATAGCATGGCATATGCGCTACTACAGCATCGACCCGTAACTTTGGGGTAGTTCAGCCTTTTATGTACCATATCGCCCCTGATTTTCGCTGACTCTACAGAGCATGACATCAATTTCTTTTATTTCCCACCTCCCTAAGGACACTGCACTACTCGGTGTTGGATATCGCCGGCCACCGACAATACATTATTCCAACCCTACTGGGTGAGTTCTCCGGACACAAGGAGCACAGATATTCCTCAAATGCAGCTCCTTATTATTGTGTTACCTTTATGCTACTCCATATCGCCATGTGCATGGGCACTACCACCCTGAGTGATGCATGCCATTTTTATCACATCAATGTATTATTAGAACACGAGACAAGTATAGTAGGTTGATGCAATGTTCTGATAATACCTCCATACTTATATATATTTTTTCCACAGGTTGATGTCCTAGAACTACAGGTACCACTTTTTAGGGTGCTGTATGGGTGGTCACTTAGTCGAGTGTGTACCACTACCAAAAAGTGTGGATAGATCCTGTATTGGTCCTGAAGAATTGCCTTCAAGTTGAATTAATGGCAAGAAACATGTTGACCCCAAATGCGCACATCCCCGTGACCTTATAACAGGGGTGCGCAATCTTCACGTTTTTTAATCAGGAGAGTGGCCACTACCATTAAAATAGTTCTGGGTGGACCACTACCTCCTGTTTTAATCTCACTTCTTTACTTATTACATCTACACTCACTAGGGCCCTCACACCCACTGCATCTCACGGCAAAAGGAAAAAGATCTCCGCCAAAGGCCCCGTTAAGGGCGCCGATCGGGTATTGCAGCGCCCGACCCGATAAGGAGCAGACCCGATGATGAAGCAAGACACCCCACTGATGGGGGTGTGTGAGGGTCCCTCTTCCGAAAGGAGGAAATTTCCTCCTGCCTCTAGTGTGTACTCCACTACACACTACCCACACATCAACTTACAGTGTTCACTAGGAACCGCATACCTTTCTGCTTTGTAGCACTCCTTGCAACACCATGGATTCCAAAACCTTGAAAGCGTGGACAGTCCCCGGGGCCTGGAGGCCTCACTGGGCCTGCGTCTGGGACCCGGAGTGAAATGCACCCTCATCTACAGGCCCTCCAGGCCATGAACCCCCATTCACCGTTGTCATTGTAGACATCATTGCACCCCAGGCTCTCCCATCCACCATCTACATCCTACTCGGAGACCTCAAGTTCCACCTGGACAACCCCAGTGACCAGAACACCACCCCCCCAGGGGAACCTCACCATCGGACTCAAGCAGCTAGTCACCGCACCAACCCACATAGCCTGACAGACGCTCAAGCTCGTCTTCTCCACCAGCTGGAATTTCAACTACAGCCACACCACAGGACTCTCCTGTACCGAACATCATTGTTTACATCACGCCTTCACCACGCCCACTGTACACCATCGCCATCATTGCCCCCCTTGTCGCAGCTGGATCAAGGCCACCGAAGAACTTCCCATCAACTCCCTCAGCACCACCACTCCGCCAACACTTACAGACGCCAACACCCCAGCGCGCAATCTCCACCGATGGATCTCCAACTGCACCTACACCCTGGCACCCCTCAAGAAAAGACCAGGCAAACAACACTCCAAGAAGGCCAACTTGTTCACTCCCGCCCTCCACTAGTCCAGCCCCACCTGCAGACGTCTCGAGAAAAGATGGAGCCACAACATAAATCAACTCGCAATACAGTCACCCTTGCACCATGGCGCATGGGTGCCTGCGTTGGCACCTGGCAGCCATTTTGCGCCAACGTAGGGGAAAAAGATAGGGTACTTGCAGCGTGATACTTGCACCACGTTGCGCCGTATTTGCAAAGTGACGCATCTAGGCAGATGCATGACCTTGTGAAGCCCTGTGCCATATTATACTTGCATCAGGTATGATGTATGCAGGGTGGGCGTTCCCGCGCAACAAAGCCTCATAGGAGTGGCGCAGTGAAATCCATCAGATTTCACTGCAGCAATTGTAGAGCGCCACTGCGTTAGTACCTAATGCCTGCCTCATGGCAGGCGTAAGGGTGATGCAGTGTCACAGGGATAGGTTGGCCCCATGCATTGCTGGAGTTGCGTCATGCTTGTGACACAGCTGAAGCAATGCGTGACTTTAGCGGTGACGGATATGTCAGGATTCCAGACGTATCTGTAATTAATTCCGACATGGAACGCCGTACAGTGAATTCAGCTCATCCATGGTGTCACAAGAAGGGCGTAGTGAAAAGTGTTGCAATGCTGTTTTGTCACAGCGATGCACCACTTTTCATGAATGAGGCACAGGAATGCGCTCTATCTTATTGATGGTGCACATTCCTGCCCTGTAGTTTTGTCGCAGGCCAGCGCAGCAACATTCCTTGCAGTGCTGTCCAGCACCAAAACCTTCTGAAATGAGGCCCCAAGTGTTTGCATCATTTTTAAGACCAGCTATTTTCTGGTCTTAAAAAACTGCCTCTAACTGGAGTTAGACGCAGTTTTTTTGGTTTTGCACCATACAAGGAATTCCTTGTAAATATCGCGAAGTGGAGTTAGCGGCCGTTTTTGCACAGGAACGCCTACCTTGCATCTCATTTTCGTTAAGTCCCTCTAACAGAAGTGGCGATCCTAAAAATTCATGTTTACGCCGGAAAAATGCCAACTGCGGTTAGTGGCAACTTGTAAATACGGAGATAAATAAAAAGCTGCCGTAACGTCAAATAATTGACGTTACAGTGGCGTTATCTCCTTGTACATATGCCCCATAGTCTCCTATTTGAAAGGCCCTTTCTTTCGCTTTTTTATCATATTGGGCTGACTGGACCATCTGTGCCTGTTCTCGGTTATTCTGAACTATTTCTCAGATCTGCCCTAAATGGGTTTTAAGATTAGTTACATATTCCAGTAAGGATTTAGTGCCATTTTCTCCTGTTCTCATCCTTCCCTGGCCATATCTAGGAGGGACCTGGGCTGTCTTCCATAAAGTAATTCAATAGGGGACTATCCTGTACGGCTTTATACTTTACATCTGAAAGCAAATAAAGCAAGTGGTAGCGTGTCTTCCCATTTCCGTGTCTCCAGGTCAAGCACTTTTTTTAGGGGGAATTTTAAGGTGGCATTGTATTGTTCTACCATACCATCAGTTTGTGGGTGATAGGTTGCGGTTCAAATTTGCTTAATCCCTAGTTGTAGACAAACTTGTCTCATCAGTTTGGACACAAAGGGCGTGCCTTGATCTGTCAGTATTTCATGAAGGAATCCTACCCTAGAAAAAATATTAATCATTGCCTTGGCTACGTTGGTTGTATTAGGTTGTCGTAAAGCTACTGCTTCTGGGAATCTAGCGGCATAATCGACCAGAACCAATCCATAGCGACACCCTGTACGAGATGGGAAGAAGGCGTCCTATGATATCCATACCCACCCTGGTGAATGGTTCTTCCATTATTGCAATGGCATTAAAGGGGCTTTAACAGGTCTATGCCTACAGTTCTTCTGACAGACAGGACAGTGCTTACAATGCCTTTTCATCTGCTGGTATATTCCTGTCCAATAAAACCTTTCTAATGTGGATCTTTCGGTTTTCTCGGTACTAAAGTACCCTCCCAGTAAGTGACTGTGTGCTAGAAATAACACCTTTTCTCTAAAAGTAGCTGGGATGGTCCTATTTTCACACCCTTAGGATACAGTAATCCCTCCTTCAAAAAGAATTGGGGACCTACTTTCATAGGCTCAACTTGATCAGCAGCATAGTTCCAGGCTTTTTTAAAGTTAAGGTCTTCATGTCGGGCAGACCTTAAATTCCTATTAGTGTCCCATATGTATCCATCAGCTTATGCAGGAAATGTGGATCAGGGGTTTTTCTTCTCTTCTCTCCTCTGTTTTTTCCTTTTTCTGGGTTTGGAGGGAGGCCACTCATGTTCATTGTCGTGAGAAAAGGGTGCAGAGGACCACCAGTTAGTACTGTCTTTCTAGGTCTGCTGTACTAGATTCTCCAGGTATGGATAGTCATTCCCGACAATGAGGGCTTCTGGTAGTTTCAAATATTAACCCTACACGTAGTGGTTCTGGGTGCCGGATCAAGGTTGAATCTGTACTTCCGTCAAGGGATATCTTTTTCTAACCCCATGAACGCACTGTATGTCCACTGTTCTGGTAGGATCCTGAATACGTCCTTGGCTTTGTGGGCGTAGTACACTTTGCAAACAGCCTCTATCAATCAGGGCGTTTACCGTTTCTCCATTCACCTTGAGATGACAATGATATGGGGGATGTTGTTCCGAAGATGTAAAATACAAAGAGTAGTCTTTTTCTCATTGTGGACAAAAACGAGCGATGTGTCCGAAACCCCCACATTCATAACATTGGGGACCTACTGGAGTAGGTAATGACCTATGTAGGGGTCCTGGTATCATAGTGACGGTCTCAGGTTTTCTAACAACAGGAGCTCATGGAGAAGCCTGTGTAGGGTTAGGAGCATGGGTTTTCCATTCAACATCTTCTTTCACCCTGTGGGGATCCTGAGCTCTGATGTAGGCTGTGGCTATTTCCACCCACTGCGCTTTACAATGTTAAGCGAGTATGCTGCATCACCCACTTTTGTACTGGGGGGGTGAAGAGAAAATAGGTACTGTTCCATATACATTTTTTCAAGGATATCTTCCTTTGAAGCAGCAAGAGGTTTAAGCCAGCAGTCGGTCATGTCCTTAACGCTATAATAAAGGGCCCATAGGGTTTCTTGGGGTACTTCTTTTATTTGGCAAAATCGGACATGATAAGTCTCCTCATCTACTCCCAGTTGTTCTAATATACTCTTCTTGATGTTGGGATAAGGTGTGGTGCCCTGTGGATTGTAGGCCTGAGAGGCTGACTGCAATTAACCTGTCAGTAATCACCCTAAATACTGTCCCCATCTATCCGCAGGCCAAGCAGCTGCCTGTGCCATTCTGGCATAATTATTAAAGAAATGATCAGGATTTTCGCCGCTTACGTATTTCTGGAGCACCACTGAGGATAGGGCAGTGTGTCCTTTTTGTTGCCCCAGTGTGTCTGCTAGTCTCCCTATGGCTGTATCTTGGGACTGGGACTGACTGGTCAGTGTCTTATGGATGGCTTCCCTCTGCTGCTACATTAAGAAATGTTTCCATTACACGTTCAATGTTTTTCCTGGCTTTCTGCCATCTTGTTGATAGCAGCCTCCATACTTCTAAATCCCACTTCTGACACCACTTGTAAGTGGGATGGGTGGATATAAAGATGAGGAGGCCGCTGTTTAGTCTCAATGATGATTTATTAAGAGACTGTCTTATAAATGAAATGAGAGTGATTTTCACAGATTGTTAGTGTTAGATCAAGTAGGATGTAGTGGTTTCTGATCCTTCTTCTTCTTTCTTCTCCTTTTTGGAACTCTCAGCGAGGTGATACGGGACCTGGAGGTTCGGAGGAAGAGAAAGAGTAGTGGTAAGTATGTTGTTTGGTTTTACCAGGGTTGTCCGTCACCTCACCCTTTACTTAGTGCACAAAAAGTTTTAAGAGGCTTGAGAGTCGTTCTTGTTCAGTGTTAAGTGATCCAAACAATAGGGATACCTTTTCTTCCTGGAAATGTTCACTCCCTTCTTTGTCTCTTTCCTAGACAAAGCTATACTATGGAAACCATACATAAAGTAAGATAAAGAAAAAAGAAAATCTCCTTATATAAGAGGAGATGGCATATACCTGCCTAGGTTTCTCTCTGCTTTTATTTCGTTGTGGTAGGTTAAAACTGCTGCATGCGTTTAACTGGTGCTTTCTTTATGGGTAATTTGTTTATGGGGGCAAGTGGTAGGAGATGCGGAGTGGTGGGGAGTTCCAGGTGATTTGTGCTGCAACAAAGAAAGAAAATAAAACCTTTTTCATGCCGTGATCTCCCCAGTGCCCTTCCCTCGAAGATCCCTCCCTTGGTCCATAGAACCCCTCCCTCCCAACCCCGGTTAACCAAACTTACCCGCAACGCCACAGCTCTCCTCAGTTGGACGGGCTCGTCAGCATCCTCCAGGGGCAGCCACCAGTCTTCGCTCCACTCCTCTGCATCCTCTTCTGACTCCTGGATGGCGTCTTGGCTGGTAGCGTACTTGCGGTCCACTGCGTCTCGCTCGGCACTGGTGCTCTGAAGATCGGGACTCTAGCTACTGGACTTGCGCGTCTCCAGTCTGATGACGGGAACCTTTTCTTCCTCTCTCCGCCTCAATGATTGGTCTTCTCCCGTGCGGGCATCGCTTTCCTGTTTAAAGAAACAGGTCCCCTGATTCACGCCTGATGCATCCTTGAGGGGTTGTTTGAGCCTTTTTTCACTGGCTTTCTTCCGGTTGCACGTTGGAGGTAGTGGTGTATACCGAGATCGGTCTTGGTCTGCCTCACATTGGGGTAACAATTCAAGTACAGTCCAGCGGAGATCATCTGCTGAGTGTTTGTGCGCACATCTTGGTGCTGGATCTCTGACATCTCACATTACTGCGATGTTCTGTGATGCGAGTTTTCACTGGTCAAGTTGTCATCTCTATGTATCTTTTCTCACATGGACATTTCACTGTGTAGATACAATTCTTGGTGTTGCAATTGGTGTGTGATTTTTGTGTCCAAGAGAAGGTTCCTGTGAGCTTAATGTCCTTAGTGGCTGTGGTAAGGTTGCATTCTGACCATGAGCCACAGGGGAAATTACCTTTAACCAGGGGTAAAGGCCACACAGTATTCTGGTTGGGAATCTTAAGTCTCTAGGGTCTGGTATGAACCAGCATGTCTTTAATGTTGGTGATTGTTTAAATGCAAACCTCGGAGGAGGAAAACTGAGGTTGCCTGAACTTAGCATGTTCCAGTGTTTTCTTATGAGCTTACGTATTTGTTAGACTCAGCAGTGTATATTAAATCAGTTGTTAGATCTTGTATGCCTTGTATTGCCTTTTGACAGTGGAGTGATAGGACTATTACAGGGGCAAGTGGTCTTTTTTAATGATACCCTGTTGTCAGAGGGACTAAATCAACTGTTTTATTCCCTCCTCTGCATGAGGTGAGAGTCTATCCTGACGGGCAGAAGGTAACTCAGCATTCTTCTTAGGTGTCACTTTATGGGGAGAGCATGTTTTCAACAATCCTCACTTTTTTCAAGTATAACTTTATGGGGAGGGCATTTTTTCAACAATCATGCCTCATTTTTGTGTTTTTCCAAAACCACTCAGTTCACTAGTTCTAGAACCTTGTTTTAGGCACCTGGAAAGCCATATTCCCTTCCAGCTTATCAAAACTGCAGTCTAACACCATCATTAATCATCTCTCAACACATACACAACTCCCAATGGAAATGTAATATCCTTAGTTCTTTCTTAGTCCTGAAGGCATTTGACCAGGAGGTCCAAATGTTTTCGGGTAAAACCTATTTCTTCCACTACAGACGTGTTGTTCTGAAGCTGGCACTAAAATAATCTCTTTTCCTGTTGGCCTAGTTTAATGCTCACCGCTGCAGCTATAGCTCTGATAGCCAATTCTAACCTGTGCTCCGGTACTTGTAAGTAAATCCCTTTTATTGAAACATACACTGTTGCAAAGATTTTATAGAGAAGGTATCTCACCAGCAAATTGGTGGGGCGCATTCATGTTAAAATTAAGAAATTGACCACTTTATCTACCATCTTAGTTGGAAGCATGGCATTCTCTTCGGGTGTGTCTGGTACCTTCTTCTTGAAACACTGGGATGGGTGTTCCGCTATGCTATGTTTTTCCTGGAATGCGTTCCTCATGTAGCGCTGTTTCTCCTGTAATTCTCTTGGCATCGGCAAGAATAACACTGATCCCTACTCTTGTCTCCTTTCTGGTATCCTGCTCCTCCATCCTTGTCTACGCTGCACCCCTTGGGAATGTTGTTCAGTAAGGTAAGCCCCACCCTGCATATCTCCTTCAAAGGTATTATTCCTCAAGAAATCAGCAATGTCTGCTCTGCCCCTAACAGAATGTACAATTCTTCCTTTAGCCAGTCTTGTCAGTTGCATAACGATGGTCCCTGAAGCAAATGCAATCCATTGAGACACTCTTTCCTTCTTTTAGTTATATGTTTATTGACACTGCAAGATGCTCCATAAAAGGGGTCAATCATTTTTGTTCTCGGACCTAGAACAGACCTGTGGTGTCCAATCTAGTTCCAGGAGGGCTGAATCAAGGCCATCATTTAATTGCAACCACTATGTAAATTCTTCCATTTTGGTAAATGCATTTAAATTACTAATGATGATATCCTGAAAAGATTAACTTGTATTCAGCATCAATTTGACCCTCTTTTTCTTAGGTACATGAAAACCCCATGACATAATCAGAGCCAAGTTCAATTTAACATTTTTATTAATCAGCACTTTTGAACTGCTATGTTTGTGACTGTACATTACCTGTAGTGTGTTATCCTACAAAGGAATACTTAGGAAATCTAATACAAAGTAATTAAGTTATTTTTAAACTACTCTTCAAAATTACAAGCATTTCTTCTTTCTTCTTTAGGGTAACTGTCCTCATTCTGTGTGGTGATGGCTAACATGACACAAGACTGTTTGCACATGTGTTGCTAGAAGCTTCCTACACAAAGCATTTGCTGTGAACCACAATAGAAGCAAACCGGCTGAAAAGAAATAGCTTCCCCTCCAAACCAGCTCACCCTGTGCAGTTTCTTTATTATTAGTGCCAGGGCTATATACTAAATATACGAATTGCATTTACACAATTAAAAATGTACATGTATATATGATGACCTGCTGTCATGTTTTCATAGTCTAATGTAGACCCTTCAGCACTAAGTTACTGACCTTTGAAGCCATTCCAATAGGCACCACAATAAACAGGGACCGTACAAAAAAAGTTGAAATCAAAAATTTTTTTGAAAAGAGGCTCTGAAAGTTCTGACCTATTTTGCTCTACAAATAATGCTTTTAGCTTGCACTAGTGAGCTTGTGCATGTGACTCTCTCAAATCATTTAGATAAAATCAATTTTATAATTGAACTGCTAACAACTGGTGTCAAATAAGGACTGTCACAGTTGCTATGACTTCTTTGCAGAACTTTATTATTAAAAAAAAATTTAAACGACCTGTGTCTCCAGTTTGCTACCAGCAAGGCTTGTGAGTGCTAAATACAGAACTCAGCATGTGACACTTAAAACTGTTGTCGTATATTCCCGTCCCCTGTCTCAGCTCAGTCATCAGATGCCTTTTAGTGTTTGACCTATTTCAAAGTCCCATCAGAGCTCTGCACTGCGAGCTTCGCACCAACATTTCAGTCTGTGGAAAGGAAGGATCTAAACTATGCTGTTATTGTATTTCTCTGCAGTGTGTTCATTGTATTTCTCTGCAGTGTGTTCTCTAGCACCGAACTGGCTCAAGAAAGTGCAGAATGCCAGTAAGCACCTAGAAATCGTGTGCAAAAAAGCAGGCAATGTTGTCCACAGGTCTCCAGAACTACTGATGTGACCTAGCATTTCTATTGCCTTTCATTGTAGTGCGTCATGCGAAGAAAGTGGTGCACAAATGTATGGGGAATAGTTACATAGCTGATATTTACAGTAGTGATATTATATGTTATATAGATTATAGAATTGCAAAAACGTCTTTAGTAAAAATGAATTTTAAGAATAATTTACATGTATGTATGTATGTTGAGAAACATTTATGGAAGTAAGCCATATTTAGCCTTTATAATCAATGAATAATAATCAATGACAATGTTATTGTTGCTTCTTTATATGAAATGCTTTGTTTATTTTATTAAGTTTAATTCTGATGTGGAGTTTATTTTATACAAAGTTAACAATTGCCTTTAAATGCATTTATTCATAACACTTACAAAAGAGTCTTATGAAACTAAGCCCAAAACTAATTGTCACCCTAAGTAAGGAGGATCATTATTTTTAAGCAAAATATTATGTCTATGTAGGCTTTTGTTTTAGGGTCTTCAAGCTGTAGCCTTACACTGTAATATGCCTTTTTCAGAATTTACATTTTATGTTAACATCTTTATTGCTGCGAACATTATCCTTTACTGAAACATAGAAATGTTTGTTTTACCCTTTATAAATAAGGAATTGTTCACCATGAAAACCACAAATGTTCTCTGAAAGGATGAAATAGTAAAATAACGTATAAAAAAGGAAATCCTGCCTTTCATCTTGTTTTTATCCAAAATAATAAAACAATATTTCTAAACTTTCAAGACTTGTGGCTTTTAATTGAAGTATGTAAGTTTTGCTGGTCTGTGCCATTTCGTTTTGTTTGATAGACATGTTGACAAAGCTTTGCATGGAGGAATGCAGCCCAGGACTTCTGTTCCTGGGCTTTTAGTCTATTTACAGTTGTGCACATGGACTCCTAAATCATATTGAGACACCATGTTTGAACCAAAAACTGCCACAGGGTATCCCAAGTCAAATGGGTATTTCCAAAGAGGAGGAAAGTGAATGAAATTGCGATAGGTGCCTGGCGTGGGTGGATGGTATGCCGTACTCTGTGTCAACTCTTGTTTCTTTATACCCCTTATTAATCACCCCTTATGCTAGTCTTAGTTGTCCCTTTTTGCTGGATGGTGCACTGAAAACATTGTCTGGTGCGCTGCAGCTATTAAAGCTCTCTTGCTGATGCTGTTCATGAACTCAGTTTTTTCTATTTAAAACCATATACTCCATTTCAGTCAAAATCTATTGCTTGAGGTGCAATAAAAGGAGCGCTCAGAAACAAATCAACTCAACTTCTTGCTTCCTTTCCCATTTTCGGTAATAATTTTACACAGTGTATACACAATTGACATATTTAGTTTACTTGAAAAGTCTTTTATTATAAAGTAGTATACCATGTGCCCTCCAAACCTTTCTCAGGCCTGCCCTTGCAGCCTGTATTTGCAATTTACTGCAACTTCAAATTTGCATTTAAAACTACTTGCCAGGCCTTAAACTCCCCTTTTTTCTACATATAAGTCACCCCTAAGGTAGGCGCTAAACAGCTAACAGGGCAGGCTGCTGTATAAATAAAAGTTGAGGCATTTTAAGTTTTACATGTCCTGGTGGTGTCAAACAAACACATTTGTTTTTCTCTACTTGTGAGACCTACTCCTCTTATATTGAGTGGAGGGTTTGCTAAACCTAGTTACAGTAAAGCTAGATTTTAAGTGATTTTCTGAAAGACAGGAGATCCAGACTGTTCTTCGGAGTCATGGGGAGAGAGTTCCACAGCTTTGCTGTTCCCAGAATGAAACTTCTACCTCCCCATGAGGCTCATTTACTCCTTGGCATCATAAAAATAAAAATTACATTTTATAAGTATAGTTTCCACAAGGAAAGTGATGAAACCCCCAAATTTGGTGTCTCTGAACCCACGATTTGAAAACGCAACTTATGTGAAGTTGGTTTTTAAATTGCATTTTGGAAAATGCCACTTTTAGAAAGTTGCAAAAGAAACAATTGATGGATGGAATGCTGGACAATGCAAACATTCACCCCCAGTCACAAGGACCTGGGTTTAATCCATCATTTCTTTTGCACTTTTAGAAAGTTGGCATTTTCTTACTTAAACCATTTGGTGACTTCTGCCTGTCTCTGGAATACATGTCTGGGGTGGGTAACAGCTGGCTTCCTGCTTTCCCTCTAGACAGCCTCACAGAATGTAATGGTAGGTGTGACTGGGTAGCCATCTGCATGTTGATGTGTCATCCTGTGACTGTGCCATGTCCTCCTGGAGTGAGTCTGGAACCAGGGCAGGAAAAGCAGGGTCCTGTGCACTTCAGTGGATCTCTTTGAAGTCTCCCTACTTCAAAAGCCCAACTGGATATAAGTACTGGACCCCTGACACCATCAACACTTCTGGAACTGATGACATTCTACCAGGAAGAAGGACTGCTTTGCTACCAGGAGGGCCTGCACCTTTACTGAACTGCTTTGCTGTGTTGGCCTTCTGCTTCTTGCCTTAGAGTGAGATGGACTGGGCCTGCATCTCTACATCCCAGAACCTAAGTTTCTCAAAGGGCTTGTTGGCTTGCATCCTGTTGCTGAAGTCGTAACGATATCAAAGATTTCACTTCCATATTCCAACAGCACCTGAACTTTGCTTGCTGTGAGTCCTGCTCTGCCAAGTGGTGCCAGCCCAGTCCAGGGCCCTTGCAAGTGAGTGTAAAAGTACTGCATCTGCCAGAACCTGTGCATCAACGCCATTGTGCTGATCAGAACTGATGCATCACTGGCTGTGAGATTGGGATTGACGCATCACCGCTGTTGCAGGGACTGGACAGGCGCACCGTGCTTGGAACCGCAGCATCGCCACTGGAACCACCGCTTCGGAACCAACAAATTGCCACCACTGGGTGGAGAAGATCAACACATCACCTCTCCAGCATGGATTCACCCGGCACACCACCTTTGGAACTGCCGCTCTAGGAACCAGCGCTTCGCTCAACAGACCCAACCCAGCTGCATGGAGAAATCCGTCAAAACACCTCAGCTAGATAGGTATCATCTACGCATCTCGTGCTGCGACAAGTATTAAGGTAATTTTGCTCAGTGGGCCCTGTGTGGGTCCTGTAGTTGGCCTGTGCTCCAAGGCGGGTGGCATGGACTTTTGACTATGTCCCAGTCCAGTGTGACCAATTAACTCTTTGAGTGCTATTTTCTTCTAAGCACTATTTTTACATTTATTCTTTATGAAAATTCATAGCTCGACTTCTACTCATTGGATTTTTGTCCTTATGGTCTTGTTTTATTTATAACATCATAATCTATTTTTCTAAAGTGGTGTGGAGTCTTTTTGTGGTGGCTTCACTGTGTTACTGTTTGAAGTGTTGCACAAATATTTTACACATTGCATCTTAAGTTGAGCCTGATTGCTCTGTGCCAAGCTACCTGAGGGTGAGCACAGGTTAATTTACGGTGTTTATCTGACTTACCCTGACTAGGATTGTGGTCCTTACTTGGACAGGGTGCATATATCTGCCAACTAAAACCCAATTTCTAACACTATGGATACTGTAGAAAGTGCATTAGCTAGTAGTATTTCATTCCTAGTTTCATGAGTTTCGTGATTGTCATACCAGCTCACCCGATTCAGTAGCTGATTTTTGTAATAAAGCAGTCAGGATATTACAGCATACAGAGCTAAAGTTCACTTAAGTTAATGTCTTGGCCATAGACAAGTCCTTCGCAGGAATAACTTCCTCAGAGCTTTCAGTCTTGCTCTTTGCCTAGAGGAAGTGAGCACAGGTGTCCAAATGAGATTCAACAAGCCATTAGGTCACTCTATATATTAACAAAAATGGGCAATCCAGGTGAAGCCCACTGTCAATTAGTGTCGGGTCAATTGCACAGATTAAAAGGACTGTTCAACAAGGATTCTGGGAAAGGCATTGTAGGAAACGCCTCTCTGTACGTGTACTAAAATGAAGTACACTACGTGGAGAGTGCAAGAAATCCCCAAAAGGCAGGTAGAGGTAAAAGTAGATAATACTAACTCTCTTTTTGTGGTAGTGTGGGTGAGCAGTTAGGCTTATCAGAGGGTAGTGTTAAGCATTTATTGTGCTCACAGAGGCAATAAATGGGACAAACACTCAAAAATAAATCTGAGACCAATTTATATAAATGAGGACGATTTATATATAATTTTGAAGACCATAAACACAGTTCTAAGGTAAGTAGTTGCGGAATTACGATTTTTTAACGTTCGGCAAATATATCACTTTTGTGCATAATTGCACACCATAGGAAACAATGGAGAAAAAGTAAAAAATGCATAGAAATTCAGGCAATGCTTTCACAAAGTTCACCTTCTCGTTTTAGGTCGATGTTGGGACCAGGTCCAAAGTTCCAGCGGAGAAGTTTGAGAACATCCTGAATCGACCAGAGGTGCTAAGGTATTGGAAGCTAGTGTACAAAGACGAAGGAGGCCTCTTGAAAAAGCACTGCAAAGAAGAACTTACAGGTAAGTCTGGTGGGTCTCCTCAGAGAAAGGAGGTCGCAAGGGCCTGGGGACCAGAAGAGCCGGGCTGCTTGATTGGCGCTGGGGCCAGGTGCAGAGCCAGCAGGTCAGCCGGGCGTTGTCAGGAGCAGGCAACTTGGAGAGGCAATCTCGGGACAGCTGGGCCACTCAGGAAGTGGTTCCTGGGGCCTCAATGTCTCTCAATGGGTGCTTGCTTCTGATGCTTTGGGATTCAAGAGTGGACTCTTCTTCTTGGTGTTTGCATTAGGGTCTGGTACCCCGGGTATTGGTACGCCGCAGCTCTGGTAGGTCCTGGTGCCTCCAAACTTGGTGGGGAGGCAGATCTAACCATCTGGAGCTGTTGTACCTTTCCTTGTTTTGGTACTGCAACGAGGTCGTCAGGGAGCAACAAGTCGACAAACCAGACTTTACTGGATTGGTGCCTGCAGTGTGCAGTGGAGTTATATATTCACTGCAAGGAAGCTTCACAACAATTTCTTGAAGGCTGGAGGTGCTCAGGGGTTCTTGGAGTTCTTGCACATTTCAGGACAACACAGCAGCAGCAATTGCTGAGTCCTAGGAGCAGCAGGCAGGGTTTGGTGCCTTTTTCTTCTGCAGCACGACTTCAGTTCTCGAGCAGCGGGTTTTCTTTGTACTGGTCTTCTCTTGTCCATGAAATCTGAAGTTCAG
The DNA here is from genome assembly GCA_963921515.1 of Calotriton arnoldi. Classification (NCBI taxonomy): domain Eukaryota; kingdom Metazoa; phylum Chordata; class Amphibia; order Caudata; family Salamandridae; genus Calotriton; species Calotriton arnoldi. The sequence goes on along the minus strand of CAWUFW010020630.1, from coordinate 91,389 downwards.
GTCTCAGGGTGCTACCTAAATACAGACTTAGGGGTGTTACAAGGGGAGATAGGTATTAACCAATGGGCTTTCTACCTTTAGGGTGCCGACACCCACTAGTGACCACTTCCTTTGGGAAGAGGCACCACCCTAGCCCTGATAGGAGGTTTTCTCACCTTCCCAAGATGGTTGAATTTCAGCATAGGAGTTCACATAGCCTGACATGCCCTAGGGGTGGTGCAGGCTAAGTGGGGACCGTCCTGCTAATCTAACTAATTTTCCCACCAGAAGTGGAGCAGGAAGGCCATCCTGTCCTGGAGGAGGCTTTGTCTCTGTCCTCTGAGAGTGCTAGCTCTCACCCCATGAGGTCAGAAACATATCTAGTAGTGGCAGACTGGCAAAAACAAGTCAGGAACCATACTAGTGCTTGGTAGATTTTCAGGGAAACCCCTAAAAGGGTCTCCTGTATGATTTTATTAATAAATGCAACACTGGCATTAGGGAGAATGTATTAAGACATGCTGTTTGGTACCAAACATCTTAGAAAGCCATCATGGGCCTAGGAAACTCATGTTGACAAGTATCCTGCTCAGGTACTCTTTATGGCTTCCCTGTGCACTTACAACATCTCAGAATGGATTGGACATTATAGTGGCATATTTGTTCATGCTGATAGGCCCACACATAGGATATAGTGCACCCTCCCTTAGGGCTAAATGCCTGCAGTAGGGGTGACAGGTGTCACTGTACCTGGCACACTGTTGAAAGCAATACCCCCTATTCTGTGTGTTGCACAAATCTTGCACTGCAACTGATGAACCCGCTTTGTGTTTAAGGAACGGTGGCATTGCGGCTGCCTGAAAACAACCTCTCAGAAGCCTATTTTATCTTTAAAAAAAAAAGTAAGCCTCAATATAATAATTTTCTTGACCTTATAAAAATCATTCCTTGGTTGATTTGTTTTTTCAGTGGTAAAAGTAAGAATTGTGATTGGTTGAGATGAGATTTAACAGCGACAGTGCTGCTGCTGTCAGCTTTACCACACTCCAGTGACCTTTGCAACCCTGAGCCACTTATTTCAGCCTTTAGTTTGCATTTCTGAAAAGCACGAGCTGAAATAAAAAAGACTACAATGGCAAAGGTCACTGAAGCCTGTTAGAAACTGTCAATCTCTACAAACTCTCATAAGTGTTCAGAGCCGGCACCTTTATTTTTCCCATATGTGCCTGTGCGGGTAGGAAAGATTCCAGGAAAGTTTAGAACGATTTCAACTTTGTATCTGTCTAATTTTAAGAAGTGCGATGAAATCGTGTCCTCGATAGCACTGAGGCATACCATTCACTTCTAGAGGATTCTCTCTGGACGCATAGAAATCACACGGAAAAAATGTAGGAAACATCTCTCTCCACTCCCTTTGTACTTACGTGTCTGTGATTGCAGAGACCTTCACAGCAATATTTTTTCCCCATAGATAGATTATTGGAACATCATACAACAATACAATCAGAACAAAGGGGCATATTAGCAAGAAGCTCGTTAAAATTATCGCCGCTTTAGCGGCAGGAAACTGCCGCTAAAACGGCGATAATGGGCTTGATAATATGCGTTATAGAATTCCAATAGAAGCCCAGGTTAGATGTGCAGGACATCTAACCTGGGCTTCTATTGGAATTCTATAGCGCATATTATCAAGCCCATTATCGCCGCTTTAGCGGCAGTTTCCTGCCGCTAAAACGCCGATAATTTTAACGAGCTTCTTGCTAATATGCCCCAAAGTCCGGTGGATATTACAGCACTTACAGTTACAAAACTTTGGCCGGACCAGTCAAACACAGGCAGACATTTTGAATTTTGGGGCATATTATCAAGAACGGCGTTAAAATTATCGCCGCTTTAGCGGCAGGAAACTGCCGCTAAAGCGGCGATAATGGGCTTGATAATATGCCCTGGAGAATTCCAATAGAAGCCCATGTTGACACCAGAACATGGGCTTCTATTGGAATTCTCAAGGGCATATTATCAAGCCCATTATCGCCGCTTTAGCGGCAGTTTACTGCCGCTAAAGCGGCGATAATTTTAACGCCGTTTGTTGATAATATGCCTCTTTGTTTTTTTAAAGAAGCCCCTACGCCCCCAGCTTCTGACAAGTATTCAACTAGGATCATCTGTCAGTGAGTTTCAATTTTATGATCCATATCTGAAAGCCCCCATGTACGTTGTTCCACTGCTATCGAAGAACACAACTTGCTCGCCCATTCATGCATGGTAGGGACCCTTGGCGAATCCAGTATCTGTGCTATCAGTTCTTTTGTTGCGAGCAGCATATTAAAGATAATTCTCCGATCCCCCCGCAACATGCGATCATAGCACTCGACGGCCAAGTTTTATAGTTGGCGGATCGGCTGCGACGGATAGGCCACCACCCCCTAATGTGGCTTAGAAACTCCTTCCAGTAGAGAGTCAGCTTGGGGCACTCCCGTCACACGTGGGCCACATCCTCTTCATGGCTACACTCTCTCCAGAACAAGCCGTTGCACTGACTGAACATGTGTTTTAGCTGGCGCGCGTGGTATGCCACAGAATCATTATCTTGTAATGGGACCCCCCTCTGTTGTAGCTTTTACACAGGGGTGGGGTATCATCCCATAGCTTTGCCGTTGTTTCAATTGGATTGGGCAGGTAAAGTATCAAGACGGGAAACATCTATTACAACACAGGCATTACATCGTAGTCCCATTACAATGCAGTCAGTACCACAACTGCGACATTACCACGAGTTCCAGAACAATGCAAGTCATTACAATGACTTGCTTTAGGGAATGCGGTGTTGGACTGGTGTTGGATTTTAAGTCCAACACCTTCACTACTGATACACCGACTGAAGTTTGAATAGTAATGTAAAAGGTTCCCTACAGCAAGTCATTGTAATGACTTGCGTTGTAATTGAACTTGTGGTAATGACACAGCCGTGCTACTGACTATGTTGTTAAGCGACGCGTGGTTTTGGCATGCGTGGTAACAGATGCTATTTATCAAGACCAGTGCTTCATATAAGACCACTCCTGAGTCTCAGCTCCCTCCCTAAGGAAAGTATAGATACTGGATATGAGACCCTTCGGACCCGAATATGTAGTGACTGATTTCTCCCGCTTTGTCAGCTTCCGCATGGTTGCTCTTCACAGCACTTCTGAAAGCTGTGCTGCGTGATGATCTATGCAAAGTGAGAGACCTATATGTTAATTGACCAAATCGCTCAACTGCATAGTGCAATTAAGGGAGTAGAATCCGTTTTATTAATATGTTGACGTGTTCATTTGTTTTTGGGTATTTCCTCCAATTAAGGAAGACTTTCTTAGGAGGGACATCTACCAAGGGAGGCCTAACCGCAGGCTTTGCTATTACGGTTCGGGCAGTTCGGGCTGGACTGTTCCCATGAGGCACAGGGTCAAGACTGATTTGCATATAGCTGTGTCTGAACTGGGGTGGTGAAGTGAGCTAAAGAACGATGATGGATTCAACCCAGATCTGTGACTGGGGGTGAGTGTCTGAAAAGTTTCAGCACTCCGTCCATCATCTCCTTGTGTTTGCTTTGTTCGCCCTAAGTTGGCAGGGTATGCCCAGACGTGGGTCCCTTGCTCACTTTGCCACTGGATTCAAGCTAGCCTGGCTGATGAGGGCTGTTAGCCTGAAACCGGTCCCAGGATGCTTGTTTCCGGTCCAGGGAAGACATGGCTTGGCAGTTCGGGCTGGACTGTTCCCATGAGGCACAGGGTCAAGACTGATTTGCATATAGCTGTGTCTGAACTGGGGTGGTGAAGTGAGCTAAAGAACAATGATGGATTCAACCCAGATCTGTGACTGGGGGTGAGTGTCGGAAAAGTTTCAGCACTCCGTCCATCATCTCCTTGTGTTTGCTTTGTTCGCCCTAAGTTGGCAGGGTATGCCCAGACGTGGGTCCCTTGCTCACTTTGCCACTGGATTCAAGCTAGCCTGGCTGATGAGGGCTGTTAGCCGAAACTGGTCCCAGGATGCTTGTTTCCGGTCCAGGGAAGACATGGCTTGGCAGTTTGGGCTGGACTGTTCCCATGAGGCACAGGGTCAAGACTGATTTGCATATAGCTATGTCTGAACAGGGGTGGTGAAGTGAGCTAAAGAACGATGATGGATTCAACCCAGATCTGTGACTGGGGGTGAGTGTCTGAAAAGTTTCAGCACTCCGTCCATCATCTCCTTGTGTTTGCTTTGTTCGCCCTAAGTTGGCAGGGTATGCCCAGACGTGGGTCCCTTGCTCACTTTGCCACTGGATTCAAGCTAGCCTGGCTGATGAGGGCTGTTATCCCGAAACCGGTCCCAGGATGCTTGTTTCTGGTCCAGGGAAGACATGGCTTGGCAGTTCGGGCTGGACTGTTCCCATGAGGCACAGGGTCAAGACTGATTTGCATATAGCTGTGTCTGAACTGGGGTGGTGAAGTGAGCTAAAGAACGATGATGGATTCAACCCAGATCTGTGACTGGGGGTGAGTGTCTGAAAAGTTTCAGCACTCCGTCCATCATCTCCTTGTGTTTGCTTTGTTCGCCCTAAGTTGGCAGGGTATGCCCAGACGTGGGTCCCTTGCTCACTTTGCCACTGGATTCAAGCTAGCCTGGCTGATGAGGGCTGTTAGCCCGAAACCGGTCCCAGGATGCTTGTTTCCGGTCCAGGGAAGACATGGCTTGGCAGTTTGGGCTGGACTGTTCCCATGAGGCACAGGGTCAAGACTGATTTGCATATAACTGTGTCTGAACTGGGGTGGTGAAGTGAGCTAAAGAGCGATGATGGATTCAACCCAGATCTGTGACTGGGGGTGAGTGTCTGAAAAGTTTCAGCACTCCGTCCATCATCTCCTTGTGTTTGCTTTGCTATTACTTCCCACTTTATAATTTTAGAGTTATCACTTCCTTATCCTTCTTGAATCCATCTCTCCTCCCTCTCTTTTTCTAGGGTTTGATTAAACAAAATAATTTAATAAAACCTGCAACTGAAAACTTCATGAGCAGCACAGTGGGTGAGAGGGCAGCGACAGGGTGTCAAATGCATCTGCCAGCATCTCCTGCTAATGGGCTGATATTAGCACTCCTTGGAACTCCAGCTTGGTAAAAGAACCTATTTACCAGAATGGTGCGAGCAACAGCGAGTTTGACGTGTTTAGCGACATGACCTTTCAATCCCTCTTCTCCAGTCCAAGCTAGGGCGTTTGTGTGAATTGGGTGGTGCGCTCACAACACTGCTGTGACACAACATGCTCCATCAAGTGCAGCACAGGCGGCAGGTGAGCAGTTCCGGATTACCAAATAGGCAAAGTAGGCACAGGCCTATGGGCCCCACTCCTTTTAGGGGTCCGCAACAACGGATCAAAATAATATTGATTTGTTCTTGAAAGAAAATTACAATCAAGTTTTCTTAAATTGTTTCCAATTAATTTTTGTTTAATAACATGAATAATTGTTAATGTTTAGTTATGTGTAATAAAATTGGTTTATTAAAATTTTTGGTTGCTACAATTGAAAACTTATTAGGAGATAATTTGCGAGGGGGCCCCCGACATTTCGACTGCCTAGGGTCCTCTACAGGGATTAATCCAGCACTGCAGGTGATGCCTCGCGAGGGCTGCTAGTGACAAGATACAAGAGCTACTAGACAGATAAGAGTGGATGTTGCGAAAATGAAATCTGAAGTGCATGGAATTTATTGAATTATTTACTTTACAGAGAAACAACATGCTGCCTTCTGGTCAATTTGCAAATCTGCACCACCTTTGGATGTGGAACCCCCTTTTGAGACCTCCGCAAGAGGGAGGTGAAAGTGCAGGTAGCCGAGTGAGAAATCTGCAAAGCCACATCTTAACCATGGTGAGCATGTGCCAAATTCCAAATGTCACTGTGTGTCCTAGTGTTTGTGCTCACTCTTCCTTCTTGTCCTCAGCTGTGATTAGCAGTAGTTATGCTGACTTTATCTTCTGTGAACACTGGTGTATGTGCTGAAACTAATTTTCTGTTTGTGGCTTTGACTGCTTGTACTGCAGCTGATTCTACCTCCCTTCCCTCAGTAGCTTTGCTAGTGATGATCTTGATGACTATAGTTTGTTGGGATCAATTTACATTCTTGCATCAATATACTCCCACTTACATGTAAGAATTTTATTAGATATTTAGGGGAATGAGGATGGAAGCAGCGGGCACGCTGGATGGCTTCGTTTATCTGAGCTCCCTGCCTAGTTTGACTTTTCTTTAGGCAGAGATCAGCTGATGGGCTTGGAGGTCCACTGCTCCTACATGGGCCATAGATGAGGTGGAGACTTTTAGCTGAAGCTGTGGTACACCCATGGTGTGGAAGAAAATAGCAATTGATGAGGCCCCATCTTTACTATGGAGTGATCCAAGGGGGCAGGAGCAGAGAGGAGGCTGCTGGGACCACAGAGAGGCCAGTAACAGGGGTGTGCAGCAACACAATATTGGATGTGCACAAATCGCCAGCGATTTTAAGGAGAGACTGAGTCCACTGATAGAAGGAGGAGTAATCTGGCTTAACCAGGACCTGCTTAGTCGGCTATGTGGAAGGTGTTGTCTGCGGAAGAGGATCCTCAATGTCACAGTGGTCAATGTGAGCCAGGGTCACTCTATGACAGATGCAGGTCAACATCAAGGAGGAAAAAAGGTAAAAGTGATAAATAAGATTTTTGTGCCCACCATTCACAATGGCGAAGGACAATGTGAGATAGAAGAAATTAAACCAGTACCCACAAGCTGACTTCTGAAGGTTCATAGAGAAATGATGAGAGCATTGGACACCATTTTGAAGAAACTGGATAGGGTGGAATAAGCAATGGTGGCAATGCAATTCAGGGAAGAAAAGGTGGAGGGTCCAGCTGTCAGGGATGGAAAGAAAGGCCACTTCATTGGGAGCGCAGGGCCAGCTGGTAGAGGATGGTTTGATTGCTACTTCCTCCAGAACGTCAAGATGGCACAGCATTTAAACAGAGGACCATCAAAACTCTGTTATCACTTGAAGGGAAATGTAAAGTTACGACAGCGCTAAAATGGCAGACATCATTTAGTTCTGGGCTTTCGTGCCTGGGTGCCAGATAAGGACATTTGTGAGGTACTTCAGGCCTGTTTTACAGACCATCTAACTCCCCCAATCATGCATGCCCTCTGCTGGTGAAGAGAGCATATCATCTACATTTAAAATCTGCTGAGGGGAAATCCTACTGAGGTGATAAAATCATGGTGGGTTTGACAGATTCCGAATGGCGAGAGGCAGTCTTCAAGCATTCAGCAACCTTCTACAGGATACTCCTTTTTCCCGATGTAAATGCTCTTGCCCATGAATGTGAGCAAAACTTGTGTAGAGATGTACGAGCTTTGTAGTAATGGGAGTGTCTGCCACATTGTCAGCACAACTGAAGGTGCTACATGAAGACAAGTATTTTCTTTTCACAGATCCTGTGACAGTTGACATCTTCCTACACAGACTTAAAGGCATCATGCCACTGAACAGCTTAAGCCCTATGGAGCTGTAGAAAGTATGTATGATCCTGTAGCTGGAGTGGGACAAGAGGTACATGGGAGAGGGGAAGCTATGCAAGTCAATGGTTTTGGAGGTATTAGTAATTTGATTTCTCTGTACATTATCCTAAGGTCCCTTTTCTACCCCTCGTCACGAACCCACTTCCTGTATTGTAGAAGAAGTAGCCATATTATATGCAATGTACTACAGTGTACTCATAGGAAAATTAGGGGCGGGTGCAAACAGCTATTTCAGGGGAATGTTGGTTTTAAAAGGCACATGTTGAGTAGGGTACTACTTATTGGACTGATACGTTTTCAAAAGTTCTCTTGTAAATATGGCCCAGTAGATTCACTTTGGCTCTCGTAAAAGCACAGGTTTGGACCAACTTACCGGCTTGGGAGGGAGAAATAGACAGGCTGTGACCTACGCAACTCCTACACCTCAGGGGAAGATAATGTGAATTGTCAAGAGACAACCAGTAATACATTTAATTTCGTTTGCGTTGCTGGAACACCTTTCCCTGAAGGATGCATACATATGGGAAACCCAGACTATAATTGTAAAAAGCTTTAATTATATATTAATACCTCATTTTAGTGCAGGATATATGAAAAAGGATCATTAGAGACATAAGCATTTTGGTGAGGAAAATGACAATGCATGTAAATACTATGAAAATTGACACAGTGACTGATATAAATAATAATATTTATTGCAATCTGAGATGGAATCAATTCACTTGGTTCCATTCCTCCCTATCCTTGCTAATATATGCATTAGCATTAACGTTTTACCAAAATGTATTTGTGGATTCCTAAACAGTGCCCACACATAACTGCTCATTGCATTAATATTTTCCAGTCTGCTCATTGACTGTAGTCAAGTCCTCCCTTAGTTTCTACTTTGACGAACTTTTGCAATGAGTCTGATGGCAGGGCATGTGTGTGACCTTTGCACAGGCAGTTTGTAACAGAGAAGTCACTTCTAGAATGGCTGAAGCAGGAGTCTGTCCCCAAAGGCTAGAGTACAGGCTTTATGTCACATTTTCCAATATTATTTTAAAAAACATTAATCTTGTGATCTGTGATGTAGAGTGTGAACAAAAGCATGTGAATTCTCTTGCTCAATCATTGGAAACTATTGTGTTTCCTTCTAAATATAATATTGCATGATTGTATGACTAGGGACTATTGATACATTATCAACCTATAGCAGAAACATTGTTATATTGTGAAAGTACATACATGAAATAAAAATTGACATTATGCATTGTAATATTTGTAAATCATAATGAATAAACAAATAAATGTAGGCTTCGAGGAGGCTCAAAATCTGAAATAAGAATAACAAATCATATTTGTTTTCACTTAATGAAACTATTGAAACCTAAAGAAATCTTCATTAATAAATGGCAAGACTTTTAGGACAACATTACTCACATCTGTCCCACCAGGAAAAGGTGCAAGCTATCTGAAAATATTGTTTCCAATTCTTTTTTAACTTATGTTGTCTGAAGTCCAAAGAAATTGCTTAGCCTGATTTTTTGTATCCTCCCACAACTGCAGCTGAACACAATATGGTGCAGAAAGAGCTAAACATATTAGTAAAATCTTCACAGATGTGGTAGCACTCCAAGGGGGATATTCACAAGAACGTGCGCTAAACATCCCCAAAAAATGTTGACGCAACTTTACACATCGCAGTCTATCGCGGGAAAATAACACTGTGTTAACGTGGAATTTACAACACGGCGGTACCATGCGATAGCCTCCCGAAACCGTGGCCAAAGTCCGCGATACAACCACCGCGACGGCGATGAAAACACAAACCCCAACACGTAAAAAGACGCGATGGGCCCAAACGCGATAAGAAAACAGTGATAACCAGCGAGAGGCCAGCAATACCCACGAGTAATGCGGGAAAAAGCACAAGAACAGCATACGGAAAATGCCACTAAAAAGGAAATCAACTGCGGAGTACCACTGATGCACCCTGACCGAATGCAGAGGACAACATGAACCCCACAATCCCCACGGAGGAACACCCAGGAATCCAGGGCTCGTGGAAGGGCAATGAGAAGAGGAAGACGGGTACAGTCTGCAGGAAAACCCGATTATCGCCACGGATGAGATAGAACACCACCACCAACTGTACGTCACCTCCAACGTGTCATTGGCAACAAAGAGGCAAAGATGGCACACCATCTCGGACCATGTGAATGCCGTCGCAGCGCCGAGGAGGACAATGGAAGAGGACAAGAGGCGCTGGACTGATGTGAATGGCAAAACCAAGCAGAAACTCGCTGCCAACACGAAAGCAGCAACGCACTTCGGAGGAGGGGGGCCAGCAGAACACCAGGAGCTGAATGACATGGAGAAGATGGTGGCGACAGTCACCAGTCGGGAGACGGTGACAGGAGTTGGGGATCCGGACACTGCCCAACATGACCCGACACTACATCAACAGGGTGCGTACCGACCAGGGAATGGGGGGACGGGGGGAGATGGGCACAATGACACACGAGCACAATTAAGCAGAGCACACTTCACACCCACAATGACTCAGGATCATGTCCCTGATCCCACGGGAACACTTCAGCACACACACAAACACCAAGTAGTCCCACGTACACCATGTGCCCAAATGGGCACCCACCCAACACATCAACAATCACACAACCAACACATGCACACGTGCGAAACACAGAAAACATGCATATACGTCAGCTACACTGACAATGCAAGAGACACCACATAACGAGTAGCTTGGCTGCAGTCCAATCATCATGACAATGTACACGGCACAACATTGAGGTGGCTGAGTGCGGACCACAACCGAAAAGGAGCAGGTCACACTCGGACACAACCACCTGCCGAAACAACCCCTGACGTCAACGACACATCTGCGGACAAACCATGCCCAAGAGTCACAACTCGACAAAGAACACAAGTTACCCAAGTCTGCAACATCTCAGCACTGTGGAAGCACAGAACTGAAAGGCACACCGCATGAAAGGGATAAGTGGCAGCCAAATCAGAGCCGCAGGAGCGACTCACCCGCCGTGCAGCATACGCACATAAGAATAAGTGCACCTCGACATTGACAACATCCTGGTACAACACCTCCACAACAGAACACAGGACACAACTGGTGACGCATATGTGCACAACATGGCCAATCACATCTGGCACAGCAGGAAACTGTGACATGACAATGTACAAGTATAACCTGTAACCTGCAAATAATTTTTATTCAGGCATGCTGTGCTTGTGGACATTTTGTACTGTCCCATGATTGCCAGGGACGGCCACAATGTGACGTGCTCATGAGAAGAAATTGGCAATGAGGGTGTTCCTACGGGCCATTCCTGCCGCAGCTGCAGTGGGATGTGGTCCACCTGCCCCATCGTCCTCATCATCGTCCGGTACTTCTGGAACTTGGATCCATGGGGCATTGGTGCGTACACAGATGTTGTGCAACACACAACATGCAACGATCATCTTGCACACGATGTCTGGGCTGTACAGGAGCTTTCCACCTGTGCCGTCCAGGCACCTGAAATGTGACTTCAACACACCAAATGTGCGTTCCACGATGCCCCTGGTGCGTATGTGGGCCGCATTGTACTGCTTCTGGGCGGGTGTGTTCGGGTCTCGGAGGGCTGTCATCATCCAAGGGCACAGTGCATATCCTTGATCGCCTGTGACAGTGCAGAGAGAAAAGAGTCAATACTTGGTTCGGCATGATGTGTTGGCAGGCCCACTAGTCCAGTGACGCCTGTGATGGCTGTGTGTGGGGTGAGTGTAAGCCAGCCCTCAGGGAGTAGCTGGTGCTGGCAACAACTTCAACAGTCATCAGGCACTCAGGAATGCAATGTTCGAACAGCAAGGGAGCATGACTTGAGTTGCAAAGAGTTAGTGGCCCCGGATGCACAGCGGCCGACACGGGCCTACCGCCACGGGACGCTGACTTGCGGGAGACTGGGGTAGGGTCCTGAGGGCAGAGCAGGGTCTCGTATGTATCAAAGGAGGTTTTCACGGAGTGTCTTGGGGGAGAGTGGGAGGTGTACCCCCAGGGCATGATGCAGAGGGCACATAACAGCTGTGTCCGGCAACATGGCGGATATGAATGCCACAGACTCATGCCAAACACCAAGTCCGTACCTGCCATTGCTGATGACAACCCCCAGGCCACAGGCTCAGACACCAACAATGTTCAGCCGGAGGCTGACGGTCACTCACGGCGCACAGGGTTAGTGGCACCAGGTCAGTCCTTGCTACTGATTGACCTCTTCCCTAACGGTGATCCGTGTTTCCACTGGACTGAAACGCATCTTTCACTCACTCCTCACCCTGCGTTCACTGGCATGGACTCTGCCATTGATTAATGAAGACTCAGTTCTAGATGTGGGACATACTGGACTGCAGTGTAGGCCGGCTGCAGCGGTGGAGTATGTCAACGAATGAGGACTCCTGGGGGCCTGTGTCACGGAGGACAGCGATGATCTGAGGAGGCTGCCAAGGTCGCGGGCATGGGTCTTGGAGCTAGCACTGGCACGTGGTGGGTCCTCTTTGACACACGACGGTGTCGGCAGGTAAGCAGTGCGGCCTTGGAGCGCTGGGGCAGGCAGGCCTGGTCTGGGTATCGGCGGCCTGGGATGCAGCAGGTGCACAGGCTCGCAGGCCCCGCTGCTCACGGCATCAGCCTCGTGGTGGGCTGAGAGGCGCTGCCCTGGCAGTGACGTTGGCCATTCCGGGAGAGCACCACGCTCTGCGCCATGGGGTTTTTGTCCACACCCCTGCGCAGGCCTGGCGTAAGCCGGGCCAACCCACTACGCTCACGCACACAGGGGGGGACACAGCGAGCGACATTTCCGCGATCTGACCCACAGCCTGGGGTGACATGGTTGCGTCCACTGTTCACTACTCTCCAGACACCAGCAGTTAATGTCTGCATGGACATATCTATGGTTTGCATACCCAGGTCTATCCAGCACATTCCCGCCACACTTGTCGTTGTGTACATTCCCATTCATGGGTCACTTGCATCCTTCGCACATGCCTGCTTTCTGCCTCTCCACACGTTCAGCTGTTGTGTGGCTGTGGTGCCATGATATAGCTGGATTGTGTACATGGGAACCCCAGGATCCCAATGGAGTTGTGTTGTCGTGTCTGGTAGGTGGGCATGTTGATTGACATGTTGTATGTGGTTTGGTCAAGTGTGCATTCCCACAGTTGTGCGTTGTGTGATGGTGGCTTTGAGGTGTGTGGTGTGTAGATTTGGTACTTACCAACGAGCAGTCCAGTTCCATATGTGCCATCCTGGAAGCGCTGGTTGATGATGGACTGTCGGAAGATGTAGGAATCGTGCACACTGCCTGGGTAGTTTGCGACGACATTGGTGAATATTCCCCGGTGGTCCACTATTGCCTGCACATTGATGGAATGCGTGTGCTTTCTGTTGCGGTAGATGTGTGCAGTGTCCGCAGGGGGCACAAGTGGGACATGTGTGCAGTCAATGGCCCCCATCACGTGTGGGAATCTAGCAATGGCGTAGAAGCCTTGCTTGGTCTCCAGCTGTTTCTGCGCAGTGTGGGGGAAGTGAAGGTACTGGGGTATGAAGCTGATGATGGCATCCAGGACAGGTGTGAGGAACATTGATAGGGCTAGCTGTGAGACACCTCCGACTCTGGCAGTTGTTGGTTGGAAGGTACCAGAGGCCAACAGGTGCAGCACAGCCAGCAGCTTTGTCTGCGGAGGGATGTTGGTGGTCCGCTGTATTGGGACCGTCAGCCTGTGGCCGATGTGGGTCATGATGCGGAGGATGGTTGTCCTTTTGAGCCTGTAGTGGGCAATGACTTCTTCGGGCGTTAGGTCTGTGAGACTGGTGCGTTTTCGGTAGGTCCGTTGTCTTACTCTGCGCTGCCTCTGTGGTGGTCCGGGGGGGTCCGGGTCCTGGGGGTGGTGGCGGTCCTGGGGGTGGTGGCGGTGGATGTTGTGGCCCTGTTGGGGCTCCGAGCTGCATGATGAGTAGCTCCATCGCGTTAGTTGTTCTTCGGGTGTGGCCGTGTGTGGGGCTCCGTTGCCTACTGCAGGTTGTCGTCCTGCTTTACACCAGCAAGAGGCAGGTGTTAAATACCTGCTGCTACCGCGGCTTATCGCGTGGTTTTGACTCGCATCGCAGATCTGGCAGTTCATTGTGAAAGTGGGGTAGTGGTGTTTTCGTGTGTTTTTGCACGGGAACGCCTACTCTGCATCTCATTAGGGTTAGTTGGTGGTGTCACCCGTGGAGATAAATTTTGGGGCAGTTATCGCTGGAATACTGGCGATGTCTGCAGTTTGCACACGCTTGTGAATGGGGCATTAAATCTATCTCCACTTTTGATGCATTAAGGTGGCGATAACTCGGCGATAAGTCCTTGTGAATATGCCCCCAAATGTGACACCACCAATCCATCAAGCCATTCTAGGAGATTAATTTTTCTGAATCATAGCACTTAGTTTCGGCGATTTCAATACTCAGGGACATATTTATCAAATAGTAGCGCAGTGGTAGCAAGGCATCTTGCTGCACTGAGCTGCGATGCAAGGAAAGGGAAGGAATGTGCCATATTTATGACAATACGCCACATTCCTCCCTTGTCCCAGTGCTGGCGCACAATGTGCTCCCCAGCGCCAAAGCAGGAACCCTTGCACCTTGGTGCAAGAGTGCCTGCATAGTAAGCAGTTTTGTTTTTGTGCAAGAAGGGGCACCTTCCGACACAAAAACCATCACCTGAGGTATTTTACTCTTTCTATGTGTGCTGCACCCCTCCCCCATAGATGCCAGCAGCCACTGCATAATTAAAAACAAGCAACTAAGGAAGCAAGCCAAAGGGTTAGGGGAATAAACTATGATGGAGATAAAGCCCACCTAATGTTTCAAAGTGAGAATGCACTCTTTTCCTTCATCCCGGCTCAGTACTGCCCTGTGGAGCTCATAATCTTTCAACGTTTTGATCCCCCTTTAGTAATTTCTAGGGACCAGTCCTCAGGACTAAATGAAAGTCCAAAAGTTGTAGGGTATTTAGATCACCTGGAAAAATATCTTCAAAGTAATATAGTCTTGTTAATTTTTTCCTACAGTCCACTCATTGCGTGAAAAAACGTAGTAGTATGAGTCTCCATGCTCTATATTTCCACACATTTTGAAGTATGAAGAGGAAAACAACATTGCATCTATTGTCCAATTTTTTCTCAACTTGCAGAACGCCAAGACAAGCATATTCCCTCCAGTTCACAGCCTGGGGGCATATATATGGGTATCTTTATGTGAATTGTTGATTTCGTAATTTTTCTATACGTCAATCAAAACAAGAAGTACTCATAAATTGTGTGTTCTCTTTCTCTGAAATTAGAATTCTATAATTGAAAATTGATTTTGTGCGGCTGTTGGGGTACAATATCAACTGGACAAGATGCGAGTTGCTCCCCATGTCCTGAGTCATGACCAATACCATTATGTATGGCTACAACATGCTGGGTCACAGAGGGACTTCACTATCTGGGGGTACGTTTCAATGGAGAGCTTTCCTGTATAGTCAAAGACAATCTCCTCCCATTACTGGCCCACACCAAACAAGAATTTCTGAAACAGTTCCATCTCAGCCTCTCTCTCTCAAGAAAAGTGCGAACAGTTAAAATGGTTGTGGCCACCCGATTCAACTTTTTCTTTGGCATGCTGCCCTTTGCGGATTCTTAAACAACTTGTGGGCAGTATAGAAGCTGAGACAAAATCTTAAATTTGAAGTAGGCATAAACCTAGGATGCGAACACAAGGAGATGATGGACGGAGCGCTGAAACTTTTCAGACACTCACCCCCAGTCACAGATCTGGGTTGAATCCATCATCGTACTTTAGCTCACTTTGCCACCCCAGTTCAGACACAGCTACATGCAAATCAGTCTTGACCCTGTGCCTCATTGGAACAGTCCAGCCCGAACTGCCAAGCAATGTCTTCCCTGGACCGGAAACAAGCATCCTGGGACCGGTTTCGGGCTAACAGCCCTCATCAGCCAAGCTAGCTTGAATCCAGTGCCAAAGTGAGCAAGGGACCCACGTCTGGGCATACCCTGCAGACTTAGGGCGAAAAAAGCAAACACAAGGAGATGATGGACGGAGCGCTGAAACTTTTCAGACACTCACCCCCAGACACAGATCTGGGTTGAATCCATCATCGTTCTTTAGCTCACTTTGCCACCCCAGTTCAGACACAGCTATATGCAAATCAGTCTTGACCCTGTGCCTCATGAGAACAGTCCAGCCCGAACTGCCAAGCAATGTCTTCCCTGGACCGGAAACAAGCATCCTGGGACCGGTTTCGGGCTAACAGCCCTCATCAGCCAGGCTAGCTTGAATCCAGTGTCAAAGTGAGCAAGGGACCCACGTCTGGGCCTACCCTGCCAACTTAGGGCGAAAAAAGCAAACAGAAGGAGATGATGGACGGAGCGCTGAAACTTTTCAGACACTCACCCCCAGTCACAGATCTGGGTTGAATCCATCATCGTACTTTAGCTCACTTTGCCACCCCAGTTCAGACACAGCTATATGCAAATCAGTCGTGACCCTGTGCCTCATGGGAACAGTCCAGCCCGAACTGCCAAGCAATGTCTTCCCTGGACCGGAAACAAGCATCCTGGGACCGGTTTCGGGCTAACAGCCCTCATCAGCCAGGCTAGCTTGAATCAAGTGGCAAAGTGAGCAAGGGACCCACGTCTGGGCATACCCTGCCAACTTAGGGCGAAAAAAGCAAACACAAGGAGATGATGGACGGAGCGCTGAAACTTTTCAGACACTCACCCCCAGTCATAGATCTGGGTTGAATCCGTCATCGTTCTATAGCTCACTTTGCCACCCCAGTTCAGACACAGCTATATGCAAATCAGTCTTGACCCTGTGCCTCATGGGAACAGTCCAGCCCGAACTGCCAAGCAATGTCTTCCCTGGACCGGAAACAAGCATCCTGTGACCGGTTTTGGGCTAACAGCCCTCATCAGCCAGGCTAGCTTGAATCCAGTGGCAAAGTGAGCAAGGGACCCACGTCTGGGCATACCCTGCCAACTTAGGGCGAAAAAAGCAAACACAAGGAGATGATGGACGGAGCGCTGAAACTTTTCAGACACTCACCCCCAGTCACAGAGCATCCTGGCTCTGGGCAGACATTGCGGTCAGGAGCTTATGGCTGCATCATTTCACTTGTTTCAACTAGCCTTTGACCTGTTCACTCACCATGAGGCTCATGGTAGGTACGATCTGAGTGCCACCTCCGGGGCCAATCAAACCTCCTGATTCCCATTCACCTCATTACTTTGGATCAAGCAGTGACTGCAAACTTGATCTTACAAGCCATGAACTGAAAAGAGGCCCTCACGCTTATGGCCATAACCCCGCAAGTTCGTCAGAAGGCCCCCTTTTGGCAAAATGCAGCCTTATGCATTGATGGGAAGCCAATCTACTGTGTTTTTGGTATGTCAAGGTCCTGAAGAGAGTGGATCAACTATGTAGTGGTGGGACCTTTAAATTGTTTCCACTTAGTGTGACCAACTGGCATGGGTGTAAATGCAGGAAGGTGAGTGTAAAAATTCAGGACAAAGAGTCAAAATTCTGGACTAAAATTCAGGACGGAAGGGGGCGTGGCTAGCCACAAACGAAAATGGCCGCAGGCTAGAAGAGCTCCACCGGCTCGATCAAATATCCCCCAAATATCCTGCAACTATCCTGTTTAAGAGAGCTGCCCGCATGTGGATTGGGACAGGAAGGGTGGCCTGAGTCGAACGCTACCCTTTAAAATCGAGAGTGCGGAGGCTAAAGAAGGTTCCGGCCGCGAAGAAACATGCGACGGAGCACAGGTCGAGTGGCCGGGAAGACCGAGAAAGCCGGAAGGACGGCGGCCGCAGACGGAGTGATCCGGTGAGAGTCGGAGGCCCCTCGCCCTATCTGCCGAAGTGTGCAGCCCCTCGCCGCGAAGCCCCCCGTGGGAGTTGGAAAGTGGACTGAGCTGCAACCCGTGGGGCCGATCGTCGCGGCAAAAGATGTAAGGTTCGGCCCGTGACACAGCGAGCTTCACCAAATGCATCG
Source organism: Calotriton arnoldi (assembly GCA_963921515.1). NCBI lineage: Eukaryota > Metazoa > Chordata > Amphibia > Caudata > Salamandridae > Calotriton > Calotriton arnoldi. Next base: position 73,745 of record CAWUFW010020630.1, on the reverse strand, counting down.
AGATGGCCCGCTCTACTGCGGGGGCTGCAGGAGTAGTCCTGTGCTGGAGAGGTGAATGAGCTGTGATGGAGGCCCAAATATCCTTAGCAGCGACCCTACGCAGCTCGGGTGGGAAGCGGGCGCAGCCGACTGGAGGGTGAGTGGCGGCCGGGCCCAGAGACCCACTGAAGTTAAAGTGAATGAGAGCAGCGGGCATGATAAAACGTGTAGTGGGAGCACAACGAAGGTGGGAGCGGCGGCGGGGATGGAGCACTGCTGAAGCAGCGGATGGTGCTGAAGCCATTTAATCGGTAGCAAGGAAGCACGGACACCAAGGTCCTGTATGTTTAACCCTGGCGGGTGGCAACCCAAGCCACATGCAAAGAATTAAGAAGACGGCTAATACAGATACGCAGCTATGGGAGTGGTGCAGTTGCGGGCCAGGCCTGAAACGAGGGGGCCAAGAGGATAAAGAGGCCTGAGGGTTGAGGACTGGTAGGGCATGAAGTGATCACAGCTGACCCTGCGACCTGCTATACCAGAAACAGGAATTATGGATGGGCCCTGAAACAGAGGAGGTCAAGAACACTGTGAGGGGGAATCAGTCAAACTAGGGAGCAACAACCGGGGACCCAGACAGGAAAACCGACAGGCCGATAGGAATGGCCAACACACCTGTGCAGGCGGCAGTGAGTACTGCTAGGGCTGTCGGAATTTCTGGACCCCGTCCGGAGATCCAGCTTAAGGGGGATTTCCCCCCTCCCCACATCCTGACCCCGTCGCCCAGCCTCGCCCTCTTCTACAACTTGGCAGAAGGTTTTTGCCCGAACACGTGACCAGCATAAGACATGACGGGTGGGAAAGGCCCCTGCGGCACCCAGCAAACGAAATTGGATAAATATGCGCTGCCCAGGGAGCAAACCAACACTGTGGACGCAGCAATGGGTACTACTTTGGCCGCCGCCCCGGAGGCTGAAGGACCAACCCTGCAGGACATTATGGAAGCGATTCAGGGGGTACGAACTGACCTGGCAGGGAAAATAGACTCGGTGACCACTGAGGTCTCACTGATAAGGGCAGATCTGAGAAATATGGTGTCCAAAGTAAAAGAGATTGAAAACGTGACAAGCACGCTGGTAGTGGATACAAAAACATTCCAGAAACGTGTACAAGAACTGACCGTCAAGACAAAAGAAATGGAGGCCATGCTGAAGGATCAGGAAGGAAGATCTTGCCGCAATAATCTATGTATTATTGGAATACTGGAGCGAGCGGAGGGCCCTGCTGTTGACCTCTACATGGAAAACTTAGTGATGCAAAAGCTACAACCAAAGGTGACTATCCAAGCACTTTTCCATGGAGAGAGCGCACAGAGTTCTGAGCATTAGACCAAGACCAGGAGCCTCACCACGCCCCATTATTGCCCGCATCTTTAACTATCGGGATCGAGATGTGATCCTTCAAGCGGCCCGAAAGGCCCTGCTGCTTAAAATAGACAATGCTACTATATCATTCTATCCCGATTTCACTTCAAAAGTGCAGCAGGCGAGGAGAACATTCCTTGAGGCAAAAAAAGCACTGAGGGCAAAAGACATTACATACTCAATGCTCTTTCCATCCACTCTTCGAGTGACAGCAGAGGGTAAAGTGTGGAGATTCGCCACCCCAGAAGAGGTATGGGAATGGCTCGACGGATGGCGAGTGAAGGGTAGACAACAACGGAGTAATGGAGATGCTAGCACAGCAGCGGAGGGGCAGAACGGGGCAGATGGAGATTCTCTAAGTGGCCCTCTCCAACAAGATGAGGCGCAAGACAGTTCAAGAGACTGAGCAACGGATGGAAAATCGCTTATTAAAATGAACAATATGAACCCTTGAAGTTAAGAGAAGCAGAGACAGCACTCTTACTACAAAAATAAGGGAGTACATTAAAACACTGAACTAATAAATTGGACTAGATGCCAGACTGCATTCGAAACTGTAGAAGGCGCAAACCTCTCTATCGCAGTTCTGTCACTAAGAAGCAAAAGAAATGCGGCAGCTCTAAGAAGGGGGCGGATGATTGCTCCTGGTGGACAAGTATTCAGCTGACGCCCACCTAAAGTTTGTAGATTTAGTTATTGGGCGACAGGCGCTCTGCAAATTGTGGGGGGGAGTGGGTAGTTTATAGCCCACAGTGCAGGGTAGCAGGGTGAGGGGAGTTTTCTTGTTGGGGCTTCAAATTGGTATTTTAATAATATGTTATAGGCAATGCATGAGCACAATACACACAGAAATAGGGGGAAGGCAGAACAGTTGGTACATTGCAGCACCGGCATTCACACAAGAGGTTATGAGAATTATACAGTGATAAGTGGTCATTTGAATAATGACAACTATGGCGTTGAGACCCCTTGACAGATACAATTGGGCGACACCGACGACACAGGCCTCCCAGTGCAAGACTTGGTGATTATTACCTGGAATGTCAACGGTCTAGGTAACAAAATTAAACGGACTATGGTGATGCAATATGTACGACGACATGCACCAGACGTGGTGTTGTTGCAGAAAACGCACCTGATGGGCAACACATGTAAAGCGCTTAATAGATTTGGATATAAACTGTTGACCCGTGCTGGATTTACCACAGGGTCTAGAGGGGTGGGCATTCTAGTCAGGGTGGCGCTCCCTTTTGTGCTTCAACAGACATGGCAGGATAGATCGGCAGATAGACCGCACTTTCTGGGGTTTGGGAAGGCCGGGATGTCAACCTATGCTCGGTGTACATCCCGCCCAAGTTGCACGCAGATGTCCTGCCCAAACTGAGCACATTGTTGCTAAAATTTCCGAAAGGAACACTAGTGATGGGTGGAGACCTGAATGCAATGATACACCCCGCCACGGACAGGGTATCGAACATAAGGAGTGAGGGAGGGGTAGGCACACTAAAGACGTTTATGGATGCATTGGGACTACTGGACATTTGGCACGCACATAACCCCCTCTCTAGGCAATGTACTTACTTCTCCGTGTCTCATCGTGGGTATTCCTGGCTTGACTATATTCTAACACAACACAGCAGGTAGTTTTCGTGGAGCAATGCACAGGGCGTGAGGGATTTCTGGCCACTCCCCAGTAGAGGTTAGATTAATGGGCCCTATTAAGACAAGTATCCTACCGCCTCGCATTGACCCTTGGCTCCTGAAAAATAATCAGATAAAAGATAAGATACGAGACCACATGCAGTATTATTTAAGTGACTTACCGGTGGTGATCTGGGAGGTGTATAAAGCTGTAATAAGGGGACAGGCGCAGGCACTGGCAGGGGGGGAAAGAAAGAAAAGAAAGTTCAGTATGAAACGATTAAAAGGGAACTAGTGCAACTAGAAAAGCATCTCACAACCTCGACAGAGCCCCAAGAGCGGGTTGCCCATCGGATAAGACTAAAAACAGCAGAAGCTGCATGACATAGCAGAGGGGAAGGTTAGGGATTATGCGAAGGCAACCCTGCGGCGAATTTATGATATAGGTGACAAGGTCACAAAGCTATTGGCATGGCTTGAGAAGAGAAACAGGGAGAGAAACTGGGTGTTGAGGGTCAATGATCTAAAGGGTGAGCCCTGTACTACAGGAGAAACTATAGCTGAGGCGTTCACGTCCTACTATGAACAGTTATATAAATCCATGACGTCACGCACGGAGATCGACTGTATAGAGTTTCTAACTGACGTACGTCTCCCAACCCTCACGCAGAAGGACCGTGAGGATCTGGACAGTGATATCTTGGTAGAGGAGGTTTGTGGGGCATTAGGCTCACTACAGTCGGGTAAGGTGTTGAGGCCAAACGGTATACCGATCGAATTATATAAAGGAGCAACGACATTGGTGACCCCCACATGCTCAACATGTTTGAAGAAGCGCTACAACAGGGTGGTCTACTGGAAGACCATAGAGTGGCTACGATAGTGGTTATTCCAAAACAGGGTAAACCGTTGGAGGATTGCTTTTGTATAGGCCTATCTCCTTGCTAAACCTAGAGGTGAAGGTACTGGCCAAGATTGTAGCAACCAGACTTACCAAAGTAATAATGGGATTGATTCTTCCGGATCAATCTGGTTTCATGCCCAGGAGAAGCACTAGGCTGAATTTAAGGTGCCTATATGGAGTGCAGCACGTAGCTAGGACCCATTTGAAGGAAAATGTCGTACTACTGTCTCTCTACGCCCGGATGGAGTTTGCCATTATAGAATGGCAATATTTATTTGCGGTGCTGGAGCACTTCGGCTTCGGCCCCAATTTCCGGGCCTGGATTAAATTACTATATAGAGACCCACTGGCCAGGGTAAGGGTCAACAGAGTAGTCTCGAGGCAGGTGAAGCTACATAAGGGTACGAGGTAGGGATGCCCGCTCTCACCCATGCTGTTTGCATTAGCACTGGAATCACTGGCATCATGGATTAGGAACAACCCGTTGATAAGGGGCATACCGATTGGGGGAGAGTGGGAAGAGAGGATCTCACTCTACGCTGATGACATACTCCTATACGCCACCAGGCCCCGTTCCACGATACATCGGACGCTGCACATATTTCAGTTGTTCGACAGCTACTCAGGGTATCAAATTAATTGGGACAAGTCATTAATATTTGTACTAACAGGGGTGGCGCCTACACTCACGAGCATAGGGGAAGCACTACTGCTCAAAGCTAAATTTGAGTACCTGGGAATGGTGATTTCCCAGACAAAGAACGAGTTCAATGATGACAATGTAGCCCCCCAGCTTCACAGACTGCGGAACGATGTTGCACATTGGCGAAAATTACCACTCTCACTGATAGGGCAAGCAGCCATTTTTAAAATGATGGCACTACCACGCCTACTATACGTCCTACAGAACACCCCATATACAATGCCATTGGGATAATTCCAAAAGATAGACGCGGAGATACAACTGTTGCTTTGGGATGGAGGTAACCCCAGAATAGCACTAAACAAACTACTGAGAGGGCCATACGATGGGGGAATTGCCGTCCCTGACACACATAAATATTACTGGGCTGCTCAATTAGTTGTGCTTAACGACTGGGTCTTTGCGGGAACGGATGAGCCGGCATACTGAGTAGATCACTGGGCGATGGGACCAAGAGGCCACCTTGAAGCCTTATATGTAAAAAAAGCATCAGGCAGGCTGCCGGAACACACACAGACAACAGTGAGGGTGTGGAAGGAAACGACCTAATTTCTAGGCTGGGAGGGCAGACTAACGGAACACACCCCACTATGGGACAGTGATCTTCTAAAAGAAGTGCGTGAACTAAAACGATTCCGCACGTGGGCACTCCTGGGTATCGAGTATCTTGGGGACATTTGGAAAAAACAAAAAATGGTCGACTTTCGGGAAATGCAATTAGAATACCAAATGGCAGATACTGAAAACTTCTGCTATATACAGCTTAGACATGCGCTGCGGATGCACGTAAGCCAGGGAGATCAAATACCAGAGGCAGCTCCCCTTGAAGAAAGAATACTGGCAGACCCAATATCGAATAAAGCGACGTCCCTGTTAGACCCGGGGTTCAAATCCCCTACCTCTGCCACCCAGATGCTAGAACCGGGGTTCAAATCCCCTGGTTGGCTGAGGTAGGTACCCGCATTCCAACGTCAGGGAAAGGAAGGTCACCTTTTGAGATAGCCCCGCTCACCCCCTCGGTAGCTTGGCACGAGCAGCCAGGCTTATCTTCAAGGCAAATGTGTAAAGTATTTGCAATCAAGCTCACAGCAACCCAATGATGACACCACAAATAGACTCCATGAGAGTTTTATAAAACGAGTATAAATTTTATATAAAGAGATATACGATCAGACCACACAATATAAATCCAACATATGCATTTTTGTAATATTCCTCCTGGCCGGTTGTTAGGCCAGCCAGCCCTTATCAGTTTTGGCGATATTAATGAGCACTTCTAAACATCCTACTCTAATCCTAACACCCTGTTATGCAGATCGTAATGCTAGAATCAGGTACTGCTGCAATGTAAAAATAATGCAATGCGTACGCAACAATCAGGCACGTTGCGATGTAAACATAATGCAATGCGTAGCACAACCACCAGGTACGTCGTTATACAGATGTAAGGCAATGCGGAATACACTAATCAGGTAGTCCGTTATGCAGGAATAATGCAATGCGTCGTATGCTAATTAGGTAGTTCGTTATGCAGAAACATGGCAATGCGTCATACGACAATCAGGTAGTTCGTTATGCAGAAACAGTGCAATGCGTCATACACTAAACAGGTAGTTCGTTATGCAGAAACATTGCAATGCGTAATACTCTAATCAGGTACTTCGTTATGGAGAAATGATGCAATGTGTAGTACGACAGTCAGGTACTCCGTTATGCAGTAATGGAATAATGCGTAATACACTCCGGCACCGATCACTGTGCCGTAGGCGGTCTCTCCACCTCTCCTTCTGAGTTGCAGTCAGACTCTCAACAGTTGCCCCCAACACAGGTACGATGTAACCAAAAAGTGCAGCTTCGCACTCCAGCCCCTATACTGCCACTCCCTTGGCAATACGGGCCACGATACGAGCCGAAGCAGAGGCTCGCGCTGCCGGAACGAGAGAGAGGCCGAGAGCGTCTCCCTCCGAGCCCGCACCCCGCCCCAGGAGTCGACACACGTTACCTGGGGGGTGCGAACTCACTCTCTTCTCCTCGTCCAACGGCTGGGCCTCCAATGCAATCTTTGTCAATTGGCAACGGCGGGCTCGGGCCGGCGGCTCAGCTCCTCCGGGGCTGCCGGTCCGGGCCGCTACAGTTACGAAGATCTCAGGCTGCCACAGGGCACATGCACACAGCGTCGCTGAGTCTTCCTTGAACTTCGAGTGCACGATCACTGGGCACTCCACACGAAGGTCTCAGGCTGCACGAAGATCACGCGCGCAGTGCCGCTGAGACTCACTTTAACTCCTGTGCACACGATAACAAGGCAAATCCTCACGAAGGTCTCACTGTGCCCAACGCACCCGCACACAGCGTCGATGAGACTCACTTGGATTCCGGTACACACGACAACAAAACAAAGCCTCACGAAGGTCTCACAGTGCACAACGCACCCGCGCACAGCGTCGAAGAGACTCACTTTGCTTCCGGTGCACACGATAACAAGGCAAATCCTCACGAAGGTCTCACGGTGCCCAACACACCCGCACACAGCGTCGATGAGACTCACTTGGATTCCGGTGCACACGATACTGGACAATCCGCACAAAAGGTTCAGGCTGCACGAAGCACACGCACACAGCGTCGCTGATCCTTGCTTGGACTCCAGGTGCCCACGATCACAGGGCACGCCTTACGAGGGTCTCAGGCTGCAACAAGCACGCACACACAGCGCCGCTGAGACTCTCATGGAAACATTTGTGTTCCTGTTTTTCCGCAACAGGGAGCCAGCTCACCTCGGGCCCTTGGGGATAAGTTACTTCAGGACACAGCACACAGCAAAGTCCTTCAAGCAGGGGGACACAGCACACAGCAAAGTCCCTTTAGCCTTTCCTTGGTTAAAACAGCAAACTGCAGGCCAGCCCCAGAACACACAGCAAGGGTCAGTCCTATCCTTCAGTCTATTCAGTTGTTTTTTCCTTGGCAAAGGTCCTCTTGACCAGGAAGTAGCTCCAGTCTTGTTCACACTTGATCAAGCCATTCTCTAAAGTTCAGGAGCTTCAGCTCTCATAGTTATACCCCTCAATGGCTTTGAAGTCTTTGTGTTCAGGGGGCAGTGACCCCTGTTCAAACCAGTTCTGGGTGCCTCCCTGCCAGTGACACCTTTATCCTTTGATTAGTGGGGATCTGGATTCTCAAACACTCAGTAGGAGATGGGACAATTGTTTTATAGCAGCAACCCAGGCCTCTTCACCTCTAGGGGCTACTCCTCCCCTACACTCCAGATGCAGGTCAGCCTGTTGCTGTCTCACCTCCTCCCCTGGGTCAAGACATTCCCCAGATCCTATCGCTTTCAAATCCAGACAGTCAATCCACAGCCAGGCAGAGACACACAGAAATGTTAGAGCACAAAAACTCAGCCACTTCTAAAAGAGTGGCTTCTGAACACACAATGCAAAAACCATCTTCATAAAAAGATGTGTTATTACATTGTGAGTTCAGGCATACTAAACTTCACCTTTCCATCTTAAGCCTTTGGGAAGATAGGCTGGAAAACATATTACACAGCCTCCCTATTCTGTCCTTTGGGCAAGATGGCCTTTCAACAGTGAAAAACGAAATGGAGATTATTTCACTGTCAGGACATTGTACACACCGTAGTACATGTCCTATCTTTCACATGCACTGCACCCTGCCCAGGGGGTACCATAGACTTACCATAGGGGTGTCTGATATGCATAGAAAGGGAAGGGTAAGGTCTGGCAAGTGAGTGCACTTGTCAGACAACATGGCAGTTTAACAAACTGCGCGCAGGCCCTGCAATGGTGGGCCTGAGTTCCCTTTTTAAAGCTACTTGTGTGGGTGGCACAAATAGTGCTGCAGGCCCACTAGTAGCATTTGCATTACCAGCCCTGGGACTTTACTAGTAAGGCAAACATACCAATCATGGACAACCAATTACCATTACACTTTATACAGGGAGCACTTGCACTTTGACACTGTTTAGCAGTGGCAAAGTGTCCAAAGCATCTAAGTTGGCAACACAATGTCATAAAAAAGGTCTAGGGGGAAAGCAAAAAGTTTACGGACCTTTAGCCAAAAAGGGCCAAGTCCTACAGTCCCTAATATATTAAAAAAAAGTATGAACAATGCTCCGGATCCATTGCTGATCCTTAAAGAAAAATGGGAAACAGATGTTGGGATACTAGAGGACGATGATTGGATGGAAGTTACACAGAGCCCCAGGGAAGTAGCTATTAGGGCACGCTTCAGACTGATACAAATCAGAATAATACACAGATCCTATACCACCAGATCACTACTTTATGTAATGGGTAAGTGTGACTCTGACAAATGTGTGAGGGGTTGTGGTGAGATAGGCACCTTTTTCCACACAATATGAGCCTGCTCAAGATTGCAGAGATTCTGGGGGGCAGTGGTAGCTGTGATGTCTAGAGTGATGGGGCAGGATGTTCCAATGGAGGCCAGATGGCACCTTCTTTGTGTTACGGGAGAAACTGCTTGGCCAAAGCATACCAGACTTTGGTTGATGCCAGCAGACATAGTTGCCAAAAGAAATATTGCCAGAGCATGGGGGAAGCAGCAACCACCAACGGTGAGGGATTGGGAGCAAGATCTTGATTGGTGATGTGCAGCGGAGAAAACAATTTATCAGGGGCGGGGCTGCCCATGAAAATTGGACAAAATATGGGGAGAGTGGGCTAAATATAGAGGATTGTAATCATGAGATGTTGACCAATTGTACATGAAGAAGGGGACAACATCGATCTGGTGAATGCATTGTAAGAACAGCTGTTGATAACTATAGAATGGAGACATCCAAAAGAGGGGGTGGTAGGGAAGGCCTCCTGCAGGAGGAATACATGGTAAAGAATTCTGACCTGTATTTGTGTCAATGTACTATGCATGATTGTTTTTTTCTTTACAATAAAAAGAATTAAAAAAAGAAAATTCAGGATGGAAGGTAAAAATTCAGGGCAAAAATGTGGGACAAAGTGTAAGCTTTAAAGACCCTACAAATGAGGTTGCGTAATAGTGTGTAAGTAAATAGACAACAAACATAAGTCCAAGTCAAAATAAGTTTATATTAGGTTAAAAAGTAATACAGCACACCAAGCAAAATTTGACCACTGATGTAAGTAACAGGATTGTTCTCCCTTAATATGATTGCTAGTACATGGACTCACAGACAGTAGCAATATTAGTTTGAGTGCTGGTTTTTGAAATTGTACTTTTTCTTGGAACTAACACACTTCAGAAGTTCTTTGTTCCTAAGAGCAAATTAGCAGAAGTCTGCACATGAATGTTTCATGTTCACCCGGATCTGCAGTTCTGCCTTAACAAGCTCAACATCACACCTATTTTGTGTGTCAGTCCAGCTGAACTTCAATTGAGAAAAAATCCTCTTAGTAGGTGCATTACTGCCTTGCAAGCTAAGTATAAATGACATGATTTTTTTTATGTTAAGAACATCGCAAGGCAACTTTGCCAAAACATTCAGACATTGCTGCGCACATGGCAAGTTGGTGCCTGCCACAGCTCACAAAGCAGGAGCAATTATACTGTATTTGTTAAATAAGTACTGGAGTTCCAGATGATGGGTCAAGTTAACCGCATCAGCAGCTTTGCAGAGCTGCGGAAAAGTGAGAGTTTCTTTAAGCAGCATGGTTCTAAAACTGACAAATAATGTCTCTCTGAAAAAAATCAAACCATTTTTCTAAATACTTTAAGGAGCACTCCAAAAATTTCAAAACATCGCTCTGCATGCTTGCGGTCAACGCTAAGTCATGGGGCATTAAATAACTGTGCACTTGGAAACCAAAGAACTGGTTTTCCATTCAATCCTTCAAGTTGTTTAACAATATCCTGAAGATGCCTGGTATCATCAGGGAGCTCAGCTCATCCTTCTCAAGCTGCAGGATAGATGTGTTGGAAAATACCAAAATGTTGTGAACAAAGAAATGGTCAACTTCGCCTTGTGACATGGTAGCCTCCCCAGGTCCTAGAAAATCCCATATTGCGCTGGGTGGTTTTTTTTTTGCCCAAAGGAAAGTAAATAGGATTTCAGTGCTGCCCAGCACTTCAACAGTCGTTCCATGGCTGGGAACAAAGTGAGCCACTGTGTTGGGACAAGCCAAAGCAAAGGCTGCCACTCTAGGTCCACAAGAGAAAAACATTCTCTTAACTCCGCTGTTCACTTAGCTGAAGAAGAGAAATGGCTATAGACTTTTAGAATAGAGGATCCTACATCCATAGAAAGTCCATTAATGGTTTGTTTAGCACAGTTGTGTAGGATATGGGCAGGACACTTTGCAGGCAGAATGTCTTCATTTGCTCCATTCAAAAGCTGATATACAGAATGATGTGGACCATAGTTGACACTTGTGTTGTCCCCACAGTATGCAGAAATGTGCTCTAATTTCAACCCAGGCTCTTTTAATTTTGCTGTGATCTGCTGTGCAATAGCTGTAGCAGTTTCAGCTGCATCCTCATAGAAATTCAGCAAAGTATAGGTCAGCAAAGTGCTGCAACAAAAGTGGATAGAGTTTAATGTTTCCTTTGTTTGAGGCATCACTGCAAACTCAAAAATATCCATCTTTTAAGTCTTCATATGCTTGCTGCAACGAAAGAGGTGCAAGCACATTCGTAGTGATACTTGATGCGTTTGTGTGGCCACAGGATGCTTTCATCTCAATGGATGAGTCAGGATACATTACTTTGGATAACACCTTGCCACAATCCAGGAAGCTGTAGGAGATGTGATGCTTCAGAGCATGGTACACCTGAGTCACCTCTGCATCTGTGACCTAAAATAAAAAAAAGAATACACAAAGGTATAAGCAGCACGCAAAGAAAGTCTCCACTGGTGAAGAAAATAGTGGCCACAATGGGGCTTGCAGCTGCAAATTTAAACTAAAGTGACAGCTGCTAACCTAAGAGCAATTATAATGTGTTCTTGATATAAACAGAGTGAGACAAGCATGTTAAAGGCAACCTGACTTGGTAAACACTGCTGCACATTTAAGGAGAGTAATACAAAATTGCAATATGTCTCGCATAATCAATGGGGGAGTCTTAGAAAGAGTGTGACAAAGCAAGAAGAGTGTACAAGAATTACATACAACCTATGTCACATTATGATGAAGCAAGCAATGGCTTACTTTGGCTACTTGTGGCTGGAAGCTTGGTTGCAGGTATGATGAAATTGTTGCCATCTTCGCCCTGCCTGAGGCATTTTTCTTATGTTGTGCTCTTGCCTCATGGGTTTTGATATCCCGCTCTCCTCTGTTGGCAATGGAAAAGTCTTTATTACACAGGTTGCCCCTGGCCTTGTACACATCTTCTGACGATTTCCGGATGTTGTGGTGTGTAAGTTCCCATTCTGGCCTGTACTTCACAAAGCACTTTTTTTCTTTTTTTTTGGGTGGCTCTCGCAAGGAGCTTGCCTGCGAGGTAGATATTGCATCCAAATATGCCTCACAATCCAATGTGAACGTTACCTCTGAAGCACCTTCGCCTTACTCATTATCAGACATTGTGTTTATTTCCTGAATGTACTTTGTAAAATACCCATCAAACTTGAGATGTAGATGCATACTGTATTCAATGAAGAAAATAAAACATATCAGAGGCCGTATTACACAAAGTGCCCTCTGGGCGCAATGGGCGTTTGCGCCCGCTTTGCGCACCACCAGGGCAATTTGGTATTACAGAAGGAACAGCAGATGCTTGTGTGGCCCCTTCTGTAAGACCAATAGCGCTGGCGCACATAAAGCACCAGCGCCATCTTTAGGGAGCGTTTTCTCATTTGCATGGGGTATGCCCCATGCACATGAGAGAATCCCTTTGCTTCTGTGCCCGCGTCGTATTACAGACGTGGGTGCAGAGGCAAAGAAGCTGTCAGAGGTGCAATGACAGTGTGCCACCTAAAAGGTGGCACACTCTCAGTGCGCCCCCTAAGAGCAGCCCTCTGGAGGGGGAAAAGGGGGTCCTATGCACCCCCCAGACATCCACTTGCAGGCAGGTGCAGTCACTCACTGCACCTGTCTGCAAGGGAATCTCTAAGCCCCTTTAAAATTGCACACAGGTTTCCGCCTGCACTGTGAAAACACTGAGCGGCTTCAAAGCAGCCACTCCGTTTTTCATATGAGTGCGCTGCCCCCAGGGCAGCGCAAGTTTGCTGCTGCCCTGAGGGAAGCGCATTCCTTATAATACTGTGAATTTTCCTTCATTGCGCAAGACGTACCTTTTAAAAGGTGTGCCCGGCGCAATCAAGGAACATGCGCCAGATGTATAATGCAGCGCCAGGTGTTTACTTTCATCTTGCTCAATGGACTGGCCCACCTACCATTGCCCCCTCATACATCCTGTTACGAGTGGAATACAAGGACTTCTATACAGCCCTAAAAGTCTTAAAGGCCTGGCAGTGATTGGAAGAGTTTGTTATTTGGCGCATTTAACACCTGGCTGAATCTTTTTCAATCATGTTGCAACAGTCAGCTGTGAACACTTCTAAATGTAGCACAAAAGCAGAGGGACAAAGAAAACCAAAGCCTACATTATTGTGTGTATATCATCGTGGTTGTGGTGTGAAGGTGGCGTATGTAGGAAGGTGGAATCTGACTATATGGTTGCCCCCACTTTTTTCCTGGTGTTTTGCTGGTTTATGACTTAGTTGGACTGGGATCCTGCTATTCAGAACCCCAGCCTAGCTGCTTCCTCTCTAAAATGGTTTCCATGTGCCCTAGGCACATCTCTGATTGGAATCTGGAGTGCCCTTATAAGTCCCTAGTATATGGTATACTATGTACCCAGGGCATAGGTACCTCAGAGGCCTACCAGGGGCTGCAGCATGTATTGTGCCACCCCTGGAAGGCCATCCAAAATGACACCACAGGTCTGCTACTGTAGCCTGGGTAAGGTGGTGCATGCACCCCTTACAGTGGTATGGGCTACCTATATCACTACCATTGCACACACATACAAACTTATAAGTCACTCCTATGGCAGGCCTTATCAATCCTGAAGGCAGAGTGCTTGGTTTTTATGTGAGAGGGTGCCCCTGCATGAGCAGAGCCCCTCTGCAGCATTCGGAGTCCCTCCTCTGATGCTGTTTGTGGTACAGCCTGACCATATACTCTTAAGTGCATTATATCCTCGCGGTACAATGCTAACTTTGGACTGGCTGCACCAAAACATGTCGTGTTTGGTGTCAAACATCTTGGAATACTACCCCCCCCCCACCAGTCCTGGCGGCGGGGGTAGCATTCCACCCTTCTAGAGGGAGAGACATGTACACACCGGGCTACCCGGTAACTTCTTTCCAGAGCCCTGGCATCACAAAATGGATGCCGCTGCCACAGACACGGGTCTGGCCTCCTGCTGCTGACTGAAACTCCGGCAGGGGAGGCCTGGACAATAGGTTTCCTGTCGAAGGGAGGTGTAACCACCTCCCCAGACAGGATAGTGTGTATTGGGGCTGGGCGGGAGCACCCTCTGGTGCTTTGAAGTCCTGCACTGGGGGCACATTTGGTGTCCCTGTGCATATGCCAGTTCAAACCGGTTGCAGGGGCTACCTGCCCCTGCTCTGGCACGAAACTGGACAAAGGGAATGGGTGTAACCACCCCTCTTCCCTTACCCTCCCATAGGTGGGTCCCCAGAGTATGTCCAACCCCCTAACTTTGTATAAGTATGGGACCCAAGTCCTTAGGACTTTAGATTACCCTGGACGAAACTCTGACACTGAATCCTGGACCTTCGACGTTCTACTTGAAGATTAGAGGACTGAAGAATCTCCCTTGGGGTCAAGGAGTGACTCCCCTGCTTGGCAGGCACCTAAGAGGCAATTGTCCGGTCTGCATCGCTGAAGCTCCCGCCGGACGCCGAAGTCTTTGCATCACCAGAGGTGGATTTCCAGACTTTCCAGAGGCTGCCCTGAGTCCCCAGCAAAGTTGAGGCCCGTAGCTGTCGTGGGTAACGTGGGTAACGTGGGTAACGTGGAACCGTGACCCCTGGACACTGAGTACTTTTGCAAGTGCATCCTCTTCCTGGTCTCCCACGAAGTTGTGCTTTGAGCTCCGAGTAGCCCCTACCTCCAGCACGGACTGCACTGAAGATCACTGGCCTCCACTCCACGAGTGTCCTGTGAGCCAGCTCCAAGTGCGTCCACTTGAGGCTCCTTTGCGGTCGCTAGTCCGTTGGCTAGTGGGCCCTCCCGAAGGCAACTCGTCTTCTGCTTGGGCTTTCCTGGTTGCTCCAGACGTGCCCTGACTTACCCTCACTGGGTGAGTCCCCCAGACCTTGCTAGTCTGCATCAACGTCCTTTCTTTATTTCCACGTGACTTGCCGTTGTCAAGTCTTGTTGGGTCCAATCCGGTCGCCGATACCCCAGCAATCGACAAACATCAGGAGACAGCTCGAATCCAGCTCCTGGTTGTCGTCGACGCCTCCTGGACCTCGTGGCTGAAGAGTCAAGACGACCGTCAACCTACCTGAAGCATCCGACATCGGTGGGCATCTGCTCATCGCCTTCCTGGTCACTGGCTAGTGACCCAGACTCTGTCCCCTCTGCTTTCAGGTTCTTCAGATCTTCGATCCACCCTTGGATCCACCCGAACACTTTCGACTTGGTCGCCAGCAGCACTTTGCAGCAGATCGCCATTGAAAACGACGACGAAACCCGACCCCGAAAGACACCTATGCACCCGGCTTCCCGGGGTGAGGTAACTCGAGTACTCTGGTGCTCCCATGGGTATAGACTCTAGAACAACCTAGTTCTAAAGGGGTTTGCTCCAAGTCCTCCTCTAAGTGTCCTTTTTCTTTAAAACTCCAACCGCGACATTCCCCATAGAAGTCAACGGCGACTCGCGGCTGTGTTCTCACACTGCACGCGTCCCCCGTGGGTCCCCTGTGTCACTACCTTGGGTGGTTCCTTGAGGGCCAAGCACTTCTACAGGCTCTAGGCCTTGTGTCTAGCTCAGTCGTGGTTCTTATACCACTTTATTGGTATATGGTTTGGTACGCCCCTAGGGCTCAAACGTGTATTTGTGCTATTACTGTTGATAACTGACTTGTAACTTATGTACTTCGAACTCTAGCCTCATAAAGAGACTAGAGGGGTGTGTTTAAGACTAAATACATATATTTTATATATATACCTGGTGTGGTCCTCTTTCATTTGGTCACTCAAGAGATTATAGACTGGTAAAACAAGCTGCTTTACATTCCTTCAAGACTTAGCCTGAAGGCTGCTCTCCATAGCTACCACTAGGATAGCTTTCAATAAAGGTTGTCTTTAACCTATCTCCAATAAGGGGTTGTTTGGACTGGTGCAAGGTGCCCACTATAATTAGTGGACAGCATATACCAGGCCAACTTCTCACAGCATAGGCCTGGGATAGGGTGCCTGCGGGAAGAGAGGTAATTGTGACTTGCAATAGGTTGTCTTTGTTTTTGATCCTAAGTTAGAAGTGTTTCCATGTTGTGTGTGATGACCACTGAGGTGTGGATATTATGTTAGGAGAAATAGGTTGAGGTGTGAGAGACAAACGTACACTTCACGGTTTTCCTGTATGCTGGCAGCTTTGAGCAACTGTTCCGGCCTTTTTGTGGTATTTCATATGATCATAGTCTACTTTTATGGTTCTTGCACTGGGTTGTCCAATCCGGTATTTTGTTTACAGTTCATGGCCCAGAGCAGGCATGTTTGGCACGAGAATTGGTTGGGAAGATCTGCTGGGATGGACTTTGTTACTAGCATCCCATATCTGAGTGCTGTAGGGAGATGTAAAGTAGCACTCATGGAATGTAGCATATTGGGACAAGCAGTGGTGGACCAGAGTGCAGTCCTCTGATTGGGCAGCTTTATGTGTCAGATCACTTCAGGTATTCCATAACTGTTTAGATGGTGATGACTGGTTTAGCGGCTGGTACAATACTGTGGGATGGAAAAGACCCATAGCAGATTGGTCTTGTGTAATGGTAAGAGTATTAAGAGGGAAAAATGAGTTATTAACTAGCATACATGAGCTATAATTGACTGTTGACTGTTGAGTGTCATGGTATTATTGTGGGGCAGAAGGGTTAGATATGAGTTGTCATTACTAAATAAAGCCCTGGCTAGCCGTATATCAGCTCTCCTTATTTTACCTGTATATGGGAAATAATATACTGATTGGGCTATTTCATTTCTGTGAGCTGTAAACTTCTGATTTTCATTGCTGCACTCAAGTGTGCTACAGACTAGAAATTGTATACATTGTTAAGGCATTATTGTAGGTCAGAAGGAGGCACTTTTACATACAGAACATTGAACATTGATATGGCAGCAAAATGCCAACATGTATTTTCACTGATAAAACTATATAGTACACAATCAATAATGTGTGGAAATCAGGTTTCAGCAAATATGCATCGTTTGAACATCACCAAGGAAAGTGTCTTGGATGTTTTGATCCTATTAAAAAAGCCTCTTGTTTCCATCTGTTGCAAAGTCATCCTGTGTGCCCTGTGCACCCCCGTTTCTGGCTGACTGGTACTGGTGGTAACTGACTGACTGCCCCTAAGGCTCTGTCTAACCAGGCCCAGGGTTATGTTGAAAACACAAGAGAAAACACACACATGCATTAGGGTACACTATATAATAGGGTACACTTGCGAATTGGCATGACCTACCCTATAAGTCCCTAGTAGATAATAGGATAGGGGGATTAAAATGCCTATAAGTCCATACTATATAATAGGGCATGGCAGTTGAGGGGCCTGCAGCCCTTTCCTCACTTGCATGTGTGCACTGCTGAGCACCTGAGGTCATTTTAAAAGCAGCCTTTGCTTACAGCTTACATCCTTTGTTTTCGCATGTCCTTTATAACCACAACAAGATTGTCAATTAGCCCACTTTTCTGTTATGTCTTTGACTGCAAAGTTAAGGAATTTTGTGAACACCAATCCACACATTAAAGGTATAAGCTGAAATTTGTCAGAAATGTATCAGAAGACACAGCCTGACATTTGTCCTCTGAACACATAGCACTTATGACAAGCTGAAAACAAAATGTAAAGGCATATCTATTGCCCATTCACCTTCTCAACTAAAACTCATAAGTCTGGGATGTATTTGTGATAGTTTGCCTCATAGATATGGAGTTAGACAAAGCAGGCAAGTCGCTGCATTGCCTTTCTCTGCACCAGGGAGGCATTCCATGGGCTTTGTGGTGGGTTTTCCCACTCAACACCCATGGGTTTTGATGCTGCCCCAGATTTACTTAATCATGCAAACCTGGGAAAGCACCAAAACATTACGCCTCCCCACAACAGGTGTAACCAGGAGAAATATCTTTAGTTCTTCTAGTTTTTTCCTCTTCCCATGTGTACTGCACACACAAAGAGAAAACACCTCTCAGGATAGTTTTTGTGCAGGAAGGTGCTCCTTCCTCCACAAAAACAATCCTGCATGCAATGCTGACACCCTTGCACCATGGTGCAAGTTTGCCTGCGCTGGCACTACGCAGCCCATTGTGCATCAGCGCAGGGTAAAAGGACAGGCAGGCCCCGTATCGCATAAATATGGTGCATTCCTACCCTTTCACATTGGTGTAGGGCAGCGCAGCAAGAAGACCATGCACTGCCCTACGCCATTTCCCAATAAATAAGCCCCACAGTGAACAATGAGACAGCATGCTAGACAGTAAACCTCTTGGACCAATGCCAATGTGACACCTTTTGTCACCTAACTAAATTAGCTAAATGAGGGTATGAATCTTACACAGAAAATCTGGGCCGGAAAAAGACATCTGTCTGTGGAACGCATTGAGGCTGTCTGTAAGCTACTTCTGTCTTTCACCTTCGCTGTTGTGCGCACTCCTCTGGTAATGGGCAGTTATTTCTGTGAATGTAGTTTAAGTTACACTATCACTGTAAAACCATTACAAAATGTTGTGAAAAATTATGTAACCCAGAATATTTGCCCTGGTCGTTGAAAGTAAAACAAGCCTTCATGTCGTTGACACATGCTCCGTCTTCTGCCCTTGTTTTGTGTTTGCACAACTATAGCAAACCTTACACACTGAATTGCCAAACCAGGGAAGGTTTTGCCCCCTGAGGCATAGTTTGAAGGGGAGAATCGTCCTGGGACTCTGGGTTGGAACTAGGAGTAGGGTGACTGACCAAACGTCTGTAAGTCCGTGGCCCCTAACAATCAATTTGAAAGTGGCCCCGTCTCGTCTTCAGTCAGCCATGTCTATGGCATGCCTGGGCCTCTTCCTTGCCTCCATGGCCCCTTCTTTGGCTTGTGTGCACACCTTCATTTATCTTTGCTTACTTCGCATGCCTCATTCCTCTGCGTTCCTCTATGCCAGTGCATCTTGCCTGTATATGTATGCCTGCTTTCCTTACACATCTATGTCTCTGTTTCTCTAGTGTGTTTCTTCCTTTTGTGTCCCTGCTTCTTTTTTGTACTCATGAAAATGCATCCACTGCTTACGTTTGCGTCTGTTGGCAGGCCTCCTGTTAACTACCTGTTTGTGCCTATATTTTACAGACATGAGCACCTAAGCGTAGAGATTTGCACACAATAATTCTCTTAATAATAATCTAAGTTTCCTCTATTTGCTCTAAAAAGGGGAATGGGAAGTAGAACAATGCAGAATCTCAGCTTTTGTAAAGCTTAAACAAACGTGCGAGAAGACCAGATAGAGAGGCGTAGTTTGAAAGGGAGGAGGGCCCTACATGTTCTGCTAGTACTCCAGTACACCGAGTAACAGAAGAGTCAGAAACAGTTGGTAAAAATACATTTAGGTAATAGTATTCAAAGATATGCAAAGTGTTTGCTTACTTGCAAACATCTATCTTTGGAGTGCAGTGTGGATTTAAATATTGGAGGCTCAAAAATATCAATTTAAGGCGAAAGTAGTAAAACCAGTACTTCTAAATTTGCTAAAAATTGTAGCCATAACATGTGTTTTACACATTCCCCAAGAGGTTTTAGTGCCTAAAGGCAAGCTCAGACATAAAATGTAGGGGCATATTAGCAAGAAGCTCGTTAAAATTATCGCCGTTTTAGCGGCAGGAAACTGCCGCTAAAACGGCGATAATGGGCTTAATAATATGCCCTATAGAATTCCAATAGAAGCCCAGGTTAGATGTCCTGCACATCTAACCTGGGCTTCTATTGGAATTCTATAACGCATATTAGCAAGCCCATTATCGCCGCTTTAGCGGCAGTTTCCTGCCGCTAAAACGGCGATAATTTTAACGCCATTCTTGCTAATATGCCCCACAATCCTTAAAACAGGGTACTCCCGTCACAACAATATCACCAAGATTGTATTTCCAGTCACCACTTCCAGGGACAAAAAACATCTTTTTAAAAAAAAACCTTTATTTAACATTTTTTATTTCCATCTACAGTTTGTCACATTGCAAATTATGTCACCATTGTCATCACACAATAAACAGAACAAGTTTTCAATAAGACATTCTGTGAAATAGGATACAAAATAGTCCAATTCCATTTTGACAAATCAAATGAGAAACAAGCATAGTGGCGATGCCACACAATGTTGAATTACCCCATTGTCTGCCAAGAAGCCAATCCGTGGCCTCCCGTGGAGAGAGACTGTGTAGGAGAATAGGATCAGCCCACCCCGGACGGCACAATCCCTGGAGGGGGCTGAGTTGAAACCGCAACCTCCAGTTCTTGCAGGTAATCCTTCAAGGGGTTTCAAATGTCTCTGGGCCTCGAAGTTGTTGGAAGCGTAGATGCAAACAATTCCCCATTAGTGTTACAATAAACGAGACAATTTAACCATGCTTTGGTGGTGGGTGTAAATTTATCTCCCCAATGCAGCGCAATCTCTCGCTTCGCAACTAGCAACGCGATAGAAGTGTAGCGGCGTAATTCTTTGGGAACATTCCGGACGTAGCCTAATAGGGCAACTTCCGGAGTTGGGAGAAGGTCTAAATGCGTCATCCTAGAGAGGATTGTATATACTGATCTCCAGAACCCCTTAATTTTCTCACAGTTCCAGGTCATATGAACAAAGTCAGCATGATGCGCCCCGCATTTGGGGCAATTAAGTGTCCTAGAGGGGTCAATCGAGCTTAGTTTGGCGGGGGACATATAGATTCTCCACAGGAACTTAAAATGAATCAATTTATGGCGACTATTCAGGGAGACTTCCTTCGTATGACTACAGCAGCAGGACCAATGGGAATCTTCTATGGGATGTCCTAAATCATGTTCCCAGGCTCTGCGGAGTTTGGCATCCCGGGTGGGTACCAGTGTCATGCAGGCCTTGCAGAGCTTGAAAATTAGATGTCCCCCCCCCCTGCGCTAGTGATTACCAGAGACAAAGGTGCAAAAGATTCCGGCTCAAGAGGGAACTCCGATACCAAGGACCGAAGGGAACTGCGTAGTCTGCTAAGAATGAACCGGTCCATAAACGAGGCGTCACTAAATCTGGCGTCTTCAGAGGTGTGAAAAATGTGCCCGTTTGGGAATAATTCACCACAAGTATCTAGTGAGTACTTAACCAAAGTGCGTTGTACTAATTTTTCTTCGTTGGAGGGTAACCAGGGGATATTGAGCAAAGGGAGAGCTGAAGAATATAACTTGCGGCCACCAGTGATTCGTGCAAGTTTCCTCCACGCCCAACAAGTAGTGGATACCGTTTGAATGTTTCTGGGGTCTCTAGGGAACCCCTTGGGTAGGATTGTCTTTAATGAGGCCGGGAACACCAGGTCTGCCTCCAACTTTAAATATGGGATTCGTGCGTCTGGGTGATACCAAGGGTGCACGTAACTGCATTGCGCAACCAAATAATAAATCTGAAAATTTGGAACTCCGAGTCCTCCCCTGTCGTATGGCAGTGTCAAAGTGTCCCAACTGACTCGGGCTCTCTTCCCCCCCCCAGACCAACCTGATAAGATGAGTGCGAAGTGTGCGGAAAAACTATTGGGTAAGGGAATGGGTATGTTTTGAAATAAATATAAAAATTTAGGGAGAACTACCATTTTGATGATAGCCACCCTCCCCGCTAAAGAGAGGGGAAGCTTAGTCCAACGCTCCACCTGCTGTTCCAGGGTATGCATAGCCGGGCCATAATTAAGCAACACCACCTGGGCAGCCTCAATATGTATTTGAATCCCCAAATATCTGGTCGTGTCTATACACCACTTCAGCGGGTATTCACAATCCCACATGGTAGTGCCTACCGTGAGCGGAGAGATTTCCGATTTGCCCCAATTTATGCCTAGTCCTGAGAATTCACCGAACCGGATGATTTCACGAACCAACGGGTCCAGATTCTCGTGGGGTTGTCGGACATACAATATAATGTCATCAGCATATAGGGAGACTAAAAGAGGGCCAGTCTTGAACTGAGGGCCTCTATGCAAGTGCTGCTCCTGAAATTGCCGAACTAATGGGTCCATAGCAATGATAAATAACAGCGGTGAGAGTGGACATCCCTGTCTAGTACCATGCAACAGTTTAAATGGGGGGGATAAGGTCCCGTTAAGTCTCAATCTGTCCGTGGGAGAAGTGTACAGTAAAGAAGTGAGCTCGACAAACCCTTTCGGCATCCCCATTTTCCTCATTACCGCTAGGAAAAAAGGCCACTCAAGGGAATAAAAGGCCTTTTCCGTATCAAGGAGCACAGCAGTGGCAGAGAGGTCGGGGACTATTCTATTGATGGTGGCAAAGAGGGTGCGGAGGTTGAGGGCGGTAGACCTACGAGGCACAAAGCCCGACTGCGCAGGGGAGATAATGCAGTCCATCAACAATGCGAGACGCATTGCTACCATTTTAGCTAGGATTTTGTGATCCAAGTTTAGCAAGGACAATGGCCTATACGACCCACACAAGAGCGGGTCTTTGCCTGGCTTGGGGAGAAGAACTATCACCGCCTCTCGCAAGGTGGGGGGAAGCTCCTGCCTTTCAAGCGCTTCATTATACACTTCTATAAGGTGAGGTGCTAAAATATCCTTATAGGCATTGTAGAAGCAGCCCGTAAATCCGTCCAAACCCAGAGCAGTCAAGCTATTCATAGCGTCAATGGCGCTAATTATTTTATCCGAGGAAAACGGTTCCACCAAAAATTGCTGCATGGCTTTTTCCAGCCAAACAAGCCCTACCTCCGCTAAGTAAACATCGCGGTCAGCCTCTGTATGGGCCACACGTGTAGTATATAATTGTGTGTAATAATCAAGAAAGTCTTTCTGAATGTCAGGAGTACCAGTCAGGAGTTGCCCTTGTGACGATTGCAAGCTAGCTATACAAGAGTTACCAGCCGGGGGTAGCAATAGCCGTGCCAACGTGCGGCCCGGTCTGTCTCCCTCACCATACCTGCGCACAATGGCGTATTTGCTTAGGAAGCGAGCCTCACATTCAGCCGCATCTTTGAACTCATGCAGTAGCGTCAAGCGGCGGCCGTAATGGGTCAAGTGGGGGCCAGCATGGTGTTCCTTATCTAAGGCAGTCAGTTTCTTCTCGACATCGGACAGCGTACGCCTCAAGTCACGTAACACCCCTGCGTGCTTAGAGATGCAGATTCCACGCGTATATGCTTTAAAAGCCTCCCAGAGGGTAGCCCAGGATTGTACCGAGCCTTTGTTAATTTCAAAGTATTCTATAATGGCCTCCTGGAGTTCGGTACGAAAGAGTTCATCTTGCAAGGCTTGGCTAGGGAATCGCCATTGCCGTTCGCAGCCCTCCGGCCTAGGGACCTTAAGTGAAAGTGTAACGGGGGAATGATCAGAGAGGGTTCGAGAGAGATGGAGGGATTCAGTGTACCAGGCAGATAGATTTGGGGTCACCAACCAGAAATCCAGTCTCGTCCAGGTACCGTACTGGGCAGAATAGTGCGTATACGCAAACTCCCCGGGTCTACAGCTGCGCCACACATCAATGAGACCAAACGTTTCGCACAGTTCAACCAATGCGCAACGCGCTTGGGGCTTCGTGTCTGGAGATGTAGTGGTGCTGTCCCGAGTGGGATCTAACAGAAGGTTAAAATCACCCCCATGCAAATATAGTCTGCATCAAGTTGTGAGATTTGGGAATGTAAAGGTGTGAAAAAAATCCGGGTCATCAACGTTTGGAGCGTAGAGGCAGACTAATGCCAGCCGGCGCCCCATGAGATGCCCCACTACCATGATGTATCTACCCTCTACATCGGCGCGAACCTCCAAGAGACTAAAGGGTAGTCGCTTATGTATAAGTATAGCTGTACCTCGTGCGTAAGTGCTGTAATTAGCAAAATACCTGTGGGGACCCCAGGAGGATGCAAAACGAGTTGTCGTGGATTTGGGCAGGTGAGTTTCCTGAAGGAATGCTATATCGATATGATGCCTCAGTAAGTAATTCAAGACCTGTTTACCTTTTCTTGCATTATTGAGGCCCCTGACATTCCAAGTAAGTAGCTTGACATTAGAAAACTTTGATAGTTGACCACTCACCGCCATGATCTAAGGTGGAAACCAATCTGTACCCTGTGACAGCATAGCAACACAACAGTGACATTGAGGGACCATAGATGAATGCAAGATTAAACTACCCCAACACACAGACCCCCCCACCACCGCGCACCCAACCCTGCTACCCCAACCGCAGGGAGATACCCTGATGAGCAATAGGCGGAATGTAACAGTAAATACACCCAACCGTGGGAAAGAGAGAGAAACAACATACATTCTGAGCAATATACCAATATACAGTGATACACACTTGGGGGGAGGCAACGCCTCGCCATCAACTCAACGTTGCAAAACATAACAGTCATATTACCAATCTCAAGTGAAATAGTGAATGACAATGGTTACTGTCAATCGACGGCACCGTAGCAAACTCAAGTTACTCGGCTGGAAAGAGTTCCACATTTGCCGCCGAGCCACTGTGAGGCGGAGATGTTCCCGGAGTGGCGCCGGCCCGTGCCCCCAGAGGGACCTTATAATTACGGCAGAATTCTTGTGCTTCAGTGGGTGAGTCGAATATTCTGGTTCTACCAGCCACGTCCACAAGCAAGCGTGCCGGGTATATCATGCCGTACTTGAGACCCAAATTACGGAGAGTGGCCTTAACTCCGGTGAACTTCCTCCGCGCCTCCTGAACCATGGCAGTAAAGTCTGGGAACAGAGTAACTGTAGAACCTTGCCAAGTTAAGTTGCCCACCTCACGGGCCAGACGGAGTGCAGTGTCTCTGTCGCGGTAGTTCAGGAGGCGAGCCAATATAGGACGCGGTAGAGAACCAGGGATGGGCTTGGGCCCCAGGGTGCGGTGCGCTCTCTCCACTAGGAAGGAGGGAGTGAAGGATTCCCGACCAAATAGGGCCACCAGTAGGGATTCAACAAAGGTGTCCATGCGGCCCGTGTTCTTCGACTCGGCAACACCCAAAATGGGTACATTATTGCGCCTGCTCCTGGCTTCCAAATCTTCGTTTTTCATGGCGACTGATTTTAGAATCTTCTCCATCCGATCCAACCGCTTTAGTGACTGTGCAGCCCCATCTTCTAGATCGGAAACCCTTCCCTCTGCAACATCCAAGCGGCGTTCATGACCGTCTAGTCGAGCACCCATATTGTCTACCCGCTTCTCAAGGATGTCAAAGCGCACATTTAGCGCCTTGAAACTGGCCCTCAACTCCACCATCAACGCATCCGGACTAGCCGACGAGGGCCCCAGAGGGGCTGAGTCAAGGCCTCCCTCTGCCATACCGATATCAGTGCCTCCCTGCACGCCACTGGGCTTCGTGAATTGCAAGACCCTTTGCTTGGGATCCTTTCGAACCATGAGGCAGTCAAACAATGTCAGCAGTGCTCACCATGTACATAGAGAGTGCCATCAAGGAGTGCCAGTTAGTACAGTGGGTCGCAGTGATGCAAGGGAGGCAAATGGAGTGAAGTGCAGGTGGCCGTGTGGCCAAAAAGAAATCAACAGCTGGCTATGCCTCTAAGAGCAGAGTATGGCACTTCTCAGTGGGGCCGCCTCAATCACCAGTTGCAGACTGTGCTGGGACTCGCAGGGACAGTCACACGAAGTGGGGCTAAAGTGTTAGCAGTAAGGCTGTGTGCCCCAGCGAGTCTATATCACTAAGTATGTGGCCGAGCAGCAGGCTCCCAGGCTCTCCCGTGGCTCCAGCCACCACGGGGCCTCAGGAAACAAGAAAGCGCCACTCACCAGCTGGGACGATCGCCTGATGGGCCATGGAGGGCGAGGCCGACCGGCAGATCTCACCCCGGGTCTGGCGGGTCACACCGGAGGCCCATGCCGGCCTCCGCAGTAACTTTGGAGCCGCAGGGAAGGCTCAGCAGTGCTCCACAATATGGCCCCGAAGTCCAGTAGAGGCCACTGTGAGTGCCGGATACCAGCAGCCCCCACACCCAGTCCCGGGGCCCCCTCCGTATGTTGTGGGAGTGCGGATACAGCGTCGCCCGATTCCTCCTCAGGACGGGGTCGGATCTCCTCCGCAGAACAGGTCACAGGATCTAAGGGGTCTCACGTGACGGAGCCGCGCCCTCCTTGAACGCGCGGCTCCAGAGGCCGCAAACAGCAGATCGCTCACGATCCGGGCAGCAGGCAGCCCCAGTGTCTGGAGAGTCGGGAAACCACGAAGCAATCCGGTAGGAACACTGACAAGTCAACAGCAACCAGGATGGAGAGCTTAAAGGGGAGGATTTAATGAAGGATGTCGAGTCTGGTGGCGGAGCTCCAGAGCTACACGGCCATCTTGGTCGGTAGCCTGGCCACGCCCGACAAGAAGCATCTTTCAGCATTTAGGCATCTGACTGACATGCAATATGATATCAGACGATGGGAGTTACATAATTATTCACACGCTCAGTTGTTGTCCATTGCAAAAAAGAAATGTTTAATAAATCCACTTGCCTAGTACCATTCAGGGTTTATTGATTCTGATTTGTGGCTCAATTCTCGGCACCGTGGTGAAACTGGACACAAAAACCAGTTACTTTGCACACGTATCAGAATGTTTTTTGTGCTTGACTCAGTTTTGTCATGTGGAAAAATGCAAAAGAAAGGGACGTAACGCAGGTATCCTGCAGCCCCTGTGGTGCATGGGTACCACCAACACTTCATGGGGGGCTCCAACTCTTCAGGGGGGCCACATTCAGCTCAATGAGATATGGGAAACTCAGGTGCACCTCATCACGTTCTGGGGGGCATTAATTTTGCATTACGCCACTGTGCAGTAAAGGTCTTGGACATTAGCTTACTCGCACTATAATCCCCCGAATGCACTGTTTTGCATACTTGGAGGAAATTGTGCACACAATAACCCAAGGATTGATTGCAATTTGCACAAAACCTGTGATTGCAAAATCTACCAGCAATTCCTATAAATGAGAGCCCTGACGCGAACGCGCAGCGGTCTCTCGTGAGGAAGGGGGGAATCTTCTCTACTCGAGTGAGCTTTTTAGCACAAAGTTTTTAAGACAGCGTTTTTAAATTTGAATTGGTGTTACCTTGATTGTATTCTGCTTTTTGCACATTGCGGGTGTCCCTGGGGTATCCGGTCGGCCCCCTGCGCTGCTGCATGTTGCAGGGTGCGGGTGAGGCTTTGTTTCCCGACTGGATGCCTCATGACCGCCATCTTGGGAGGTTGATGGGCTAGTTGTCAGTGGTCAGCAATTACTATAAATGAGAGCCCTGATGCGGACGCGCAGCGGATGCGTGCAGCGGGCGCGCCGCAGGCGTGCCGAAGGCGCGCCAAAGGCAAGCCCGTCTGCGCCCGTCCGCGCCAGGCCGGGCCCAGGGGCCAGAACCCCTGCCAGTCGGTGGTCCCAACAATGTATCAAGTACTCAGCAGACGAGTTACATAAATTATCACAGCCTATCACGAAATCTTGCAGGCACAACATAGACGTAGATAGGAAGCCGCTAAAATGTGGGAATTGTAACAAGAACTTCACAATGACAAACCACACAAGGAACCGGGGGGAAACTTGCTTTTGCCCCTACTAAACTGTCGGTCATTAACTAAACATAAATACGAAGTCTGTGAGATACTGAGGGAAAAAATGCCCGATACCCTGTTTCTCACCGAGACATGGCTTAACGAGAGCTGCACCTCAGATACTCTGGATGCGCTCCCAGAAGGCTACGAGATACTGAGACAGGATCGAGCAGGGCAAAGAGGAGGTGGAATTGCGATAATCTATAAATCCTCAATGAAGTGTAGCATAAAGGAAGCAAATATAGAGAAATGCGAGGCTCTCCTCTTTACACTTTCTGCAGCAGAAGATAAAACCATAGCAGGCTTTCTAATTTACCACCCACCAGGCCCAGCTGCTCAATTTGCAGCAAGTCTGGGGGAGAAAGCGGTACAACCAGCTCTACGCTATAGCAATTTCATCATTCTAGGCGATCTTAATATACATTTTGACAATATGGAGAACCTAGAAGCACAATCGGTTTGTAAGGACCTCATGACACTCAATCTAGCGCAAAAAATGCATATGCCAACTCATCAAGCATATTCTAGATCCAATTTTCACCAACTCCACCGAGATCGAGGTTGGGACACCACGACCAGTTCCTTGGTCAGACCACCATCTAGTCCCTTTTACCATACCCTCTCATAGACCCACGGCTGAGAGGCCTGCGCAGAAAATCAAACACAGGAAATGGACTAGATTTAACCCGAACTCATTTGCACAGGCATTGTTGGGCAATAATCTCAAACTGGAGAAGGATATAAACACAGCTAATAGGCAACTCGAGACATGGATAACTGACACACTAGATGAGATAGCGCTCTGGACCACAATGAGCCCCAGGAAATCGAAAGTATAAGCACCATGGTTTAATGAAGCACTACTAAAAGCCAAAAAAAGAGTGTAAACAGTTTGAGCGTAGGTGACGGAAGGACTATTGTAGCAAGATAAAAGAGAGATATAAAATAGAACTAAAAAAATATCACGCCCTTATTAAGAAAACACAATGTGATTTCTATATGGAAAGGATTGAAAGGGCCAGTAACTCCTCTAAAGGAATGTTCCCCATACTGAAATCCCTCAAATCACGCAAGAATTTAAATAACTTAACTACTTCCTCAATGGAGAATTGCAATTAAGTGGCCGAACACTTTGCAGAAAAAGTGGCGAAAATATATGACACTTTTCCAGCAGAAGCAAGTCAGGATAAGAACCCAGAATGTTGGCAAGATACAATATTCAAGGGAGAGACCCTTGACGAATTTAAGGTGCAGGAGGTAGAAGAGCTGAAGATCACAGCAAGCGGAATCAAATCCGGATCCACGCTAGATCCAGCTCGCCCAGAGATTCTCATGCAGGCAGGAAACATCATTATGCCATATATCTTTGAGATAATAGCACGCTCCTTTCATTTGGGAGAAGTTCCCCTAAAATGGAAGCAAGCGATAGTATATCCACTAAAAAAAAGCCGTCAACTGATCATGCGGTGTTAGAAAATGTACGCCCCATCTCGCTACTACCTTTCTTTGCGAAAATTGCAGAGAAAGTAGCAAATAAGCAGCTAACTAACCATATTAACAAGAATGATCTACTGCACCCCTCACAATCAGGTTTCAGAGCTGCACACTCCACGGAGTCGGCACTGCTCTTAGCCACTGAAACAATGAGACAATAGGCAGATGAAGGGCAGACCGCTGCACTGATCTTACTAGATCTCAGTGCGGCCTTTGGCACCGTTTCACATGGCCTTCTCCTCCAAAGATTAGAGACATGTGGCGTTAGGGGCTGTGCGCTATGCTGGATGACATCCTTTCTCTCCTCGCAGAGTTTTCAAGTCACACAACAGACACACACATCTAAGAGTTTTCCCCTGTCTCAAGGAGTCCCACAGGGTTCAATTCTGAGCCCGACGCTATTCAACCTGTATGTGGGACCACTTGCAGAGCTAGTGGAAGGCCATAACGTGACCATCGTGTCATACGCTGACGATACTCAGCTGATTGTGACGTTGTCTCAAAACCCAGAACAGACGGCACACCAATTCTCCAGGTGTCTGGAGGATGTAGCAGCATGGGTGGCCAACCATTGCTTGAAGCTTAATGGGAACAAAACAGAGGGGCTGATCGTGGGTAAGGTCCCAACCATTTGGTCATCTGCTTGGTGGCCTGAGACGCTGGCCAACTACCAACCCCGAAAGCTGAAGTAAAAAATCTAGGAGTGTGGTTCGACTCCAATTTGACATTTGACAGCCAAATCCGAAAAGTGGCAGGGAAATGCTTTGGGACCCTTAAAGTCCTGAGAAAACTCCTCGACCTATTACCATCTAGTGCAAGGAAAACAATAGTACATGCCTTAGTTACCTCCCAAATGGACTATGGCAATGTTCTATATCTGGGTGCGTCTAAAAAAGGGCTAATAAAACTTCAGTCGGTACAAAACGCGGCAGCCCGCTTAGTGCTGAACCTCCCAAAAAGAACATCCACAACGAAGGCGCTGGTAGAATTGCACTGGCTGCCGGTGGAAAAGAGAATCATGCTTAAGGCAATGTGCTACTGTCACCGAATCCTGCTAAAAAAAGGTCCAAGGTATCTGCAACCATTGGTAACACCCTACACACCGAGCCGGAATCTAAGATCCAAAGGCATGGCATTAGTGACGGTGCCGAGAATACAGAAAGTGAGAATGGGTGCACGTTCCTATAGCTATCTTGCAGCCAAGACGTGGAACACACTGCCTGCGGACATAAGAGCAGAATCTTGTGAAACCTCCTTTCGCAAAAATCTAAAGACATGGCTGTTCCCAACAGCCGACCAGACGAGACCTACTAGAACCACAGTCAAAGACCATTAACCTCTTGCTGAGAGTTTTTTCGCTGCCTCGCGGAGAGTCTATTTCTAGCGCGGGGACACACCAGTGGTGTAACCAGGCGCTTTATAAATGGATAAATAAATAAAAAAATACAGTTTGTGCCAAATTTTACTATACCACTCAGATTGAGGCCACTTTTATGTGTATGAACTGTACGGCATATAATGTGTTAAGTTTATTTCAACATAACAAATGCACGCAAAGTGATAAAAGGATATCAATAGCAACAAAATTAGAACATTTTCTACTGTGGTTTAAAGCAAAGTGGTCCTTTACCCCTGAGTTGTAGGCCGATAGTCAATATGAATAAAGTAAGTTTGGATATTTTTTTAATTCTTCACAATTTCACTGGTGTAAGAGGTGAGCAACAGGCTGGGACTTGGAGTGGGAACTAGGAGAGAGACAAGAGAGATAGGGTGAGGGAGAAAGAAAGATAGGGAGAGCTTAGGGGAAACGGGGATAAACTTAAATAAAATGAAAATAAACACACATGTAAAAGTAAGAAAGGGACATGAAAAGCATGTTTATTCGACAACTTACCATTTGAAAAGATGTTTGCTGGGGGTAATGGAGCCCGTGGCTGACTCTGTGGTCCAGGTCTTCTTCAGGCACACAACGTCACTCTCCAAAAAATGCAGGGCCTTGTAAATGCAGATAACGAAGGACTGAAAATGTGCTCTGCACATCCTACAGTATTCTAAGACTGGGTACCCCAAAGCTGTTCTCATTGGTCATGAAGCATCAGGGCCAATGAGAACAGTCCTGCAGTGGAGCAGTGAGCACTAGGATTGGCTGATGGCTTTTAAGCCAATCCTAGGTAGCTTTGTTGGTTGTGCATACAACGTCCTGGGCAACGATTGGAGAGTGAAAGGCATCATATCATTGCGTGTCACCCAACATAATTACAATTACACACAAATGGCGTCCGTTAAAGATATCTTCACAGACAAAAGACAGAAGGTGAAAATTGCGGACTGTTCATGAAATTTACAAACAGTTGGCCACCCTATTCCCAGCCCTACATCTCAAGTTCGGGTTTTAAACTACTTCACTGGTGGTGCCTTGCCCATGCCTCTGGGCAACTCTGAGAGCATCACCTCTCCAGTTCTCCACTACCTTCAGGCTCTTAATCAATGTTTGGCAGTGGTCTCTGGCTTATATGAAGTGCTCATTAAAACCCTACACTCAGGCCCCTCCCAGCGCCGGACTGAGAAACGAAACCGGCCCTGGCAAACTGCTCGGCCTGCCCCCCCTTGGGTGGGGGGGGGGGGGTGCAGCCAAGCAGTTTGCGAGGGCCGGTTTCGGCCAATTTTGTTACAGGGGGCCGATATTGCCGACCCCCGGTAACAAAAACAGCCCCCTGGGGCCCAAAACCGGCCCCCAACCTAGCGGCCCACCGGGGAAACGCCCGGTGCCCGCTATGGCCAGTCCGGCCCTGGCCCCTCCCTATCTGTGACAAGACACAGTTTGCAGATGCTTTTCAATAAGGAATATTTCTCAGTGGACTGGATGGCATTACTCCTGGACATCGATTGGGTTCTTCAAGAATCCAGAATAAAATTTCTTTTACTTCAAAATATTGAATGACTGGTACTTGTCTCCTTGGAAACTCAAGAGGGTCATGATCTTTCCTAGAAATTTTTCTCTATAAATTGTGACTTGTACTACATTTTCTTTTCCTGCCTGGCCCTGACTAGTTATTTGTCCGATGTCTAGGTGCACCTACGACTTTACAGTCCTTTTGTGATGCTCCCATTCCCACAACTGGCCATCCGCCATAATGCATCTAATATACTAGACCTGGCGAACCACCTACACCAGTAATTGGTGGCCTCCCCGGCTGTGGTTAAAAAGGGTATCCTCTTCCATTGGCAGCAGCCTCTACACAATCATGCAATGAGTGGCTAATCAAGCTCCATACTGTAGCCAGTAGTGAATGAACCTCCTACAAGCTGAATGATAGACTGAATGTCTTTAACAGTATATGGGGAACTTACTTGACCCTTGATACACTGGCTATCCGATCCCTCACTTTGCCCCTTAGTGCATTAGAGGGAGCTCCCACTCAACCAATGTGCCACTTTCTTTCACCAGTAGTCTGCAGTGACTTGGTGGAACCAACCCAGCCACGACTCATTCTTCTGTAGCTAAGGTTGGCACCCTACTCACTTCCTTACTATATTACTAGGTCTTACCACCCCCTACTGTCCCTTACCATGTCCCATTCATCTCCTTGTTCCCCCACCCTTTGAAAAGGGTTCTACAGTACAGATGCTGTTATTGTCTTTGTACTGCTTATCTCCTACACTTACTGGTACTGTTTTCATTTGATTTTGTATTCATCTTTCTGCCAAGAAATTCTAATCAATGTTACAAAAAATGTTTGATATGGCAGAGTACTAAATCAGAGCATGAAGTTGGGAAGTCTGAAATAAGAAGGCCTAATATCGGAGAGGACAAAACGTAGGAGTCCTATTATAGAATCCAAAAGCACAGAGACTAACATTTGGAAGATTAAAAACAAAGAGTTCGATATAAAAGAATCTGAATTCAACAAATCTGAAATCACAGAGGCTGCTATCACAGATTCTAATACCAAAAAGTATGAAGGACACAGAGTTCAGTATCAGAGAACAAAAACTGATAGTCCAAAACCACAAAGGGCAGTATTAAAGGGCTTGAAATACTCTGATATTAGAAAAAGCAGTGTCAGTGAGTTATTTATGGAAAAGCCTGGTATCATAAATTGAAATATCAGAGAACAACACCAGATACGTCAATTTAATTGAATATTTTACCTGCGTCTTTCATCTGAGAAAGTCCTACATCAGAGACCTTGTTGTTCGTGATATAAGAGTTTGATATAGGAAACTACAACATTAGATACTAGCTTCTTGTAACAATATTTGAGAGTAAAGATAAAAGTGTACAACATAAGACATTTCAGTTTCAAAGTGATAACAGAAGCTTCAGTATCTAAGGGCTAGATTTATAAAGCATTTTTGCTATCGAAAACGGCCCGATTTGAAGAATCAGGCTAGGAATCAGGCCATTTGCAACTGCAAAAATGCTTTTTATAATGTAAAAACACCAAATTAGGATTCACAGTTTGGGTTTGCGAACAAAAACAGATTCGCTATTTGGAAGGGCCATGTTCAGGGCACCCCTTCCAAATAGGGAATCTGAATGGTCTGTACTAATGTTTTGTGCAGTCGCGGCTCCTGGAGTGAGTCCTGCGGGGCGGAGGGGCGGGGCGGGGGAGGGGCAGGGTGGGGGTAGTAAACTCCAGCATACGGCCGAACGGAGGTAAGTACAGAAATAAATCAATAAAACGAATTACATTGCGTGCGCCGCATCGCCATTTGGCGTTGCAGCGGGCGCAATGTAATTCATTTTATTTATTTATTTCTGTACTTACCTCCGTTCGGTCGTATGCCGGAGTTTACTACCCCCCACCCTGCCCCTCCCCCGCCCCACCGCCCCGCAGCACTCCCTCCAGGAGCCGCGACTGGTTTTGTGACCAAAATGCTGTCACAAAACATTTGTACTCTACAACCAATTAAAAGTTGCTGGTGACCCCTTTGAGAACGTTTGAACAAATATTTTTTAAGAGCATGCAGTGATCCCACAGACATTTAAGGAAAACAGGCTGTGTTTGAAAAAAATAAAAGATTGCTTTATAGGCCACCATCCCTCTGATGGCAGCGAATCCTAGTGCATCACAAATTGTGACATACCTCATTAATATTCATGAGAAATATCTATTTGCGACATACTAGGAATCACTAATTTGGAAGTCATGGCCAGATTTCACTTTAGTTCAATAGTAACAGTGATTACGAAATAGAGATTCACAGAAAATTCCTATTAGGTAATCGCTATTACTAATGTTCATACATTTAGCCCCTAATTCTTATACCAGAGACTCTGATAAAAAAATACAATAATATCAGAGAGCGCCAAATCAGAAAGTCTGATTTTAAACTGTCTGGTGTGTGAAAGTGAGAATAAAACATGCAGCTTTAATTGAATCCAAAGTAAGAGTTTCAGACAGCGAAACAGGGGACCAAAAGACATGTATAAACGTGCAAGAAAGTATAAGAAAGAAAGAAACAGGGAGAGAGAGAGAGGGAGGGGGAGAGAGAGAGAGAGAAAGAGAGAGAAGAAAGAGGATAAATACAATGTAGATAAAAGAGAAACGCACAGAAGCATTTTGACGAGAGAGACAGAAAAGAGAATAAATAGGCTGAACATATAGAGAGCATTCCTGAGAAAATAGAAAGAAAAAAGATTTTGAAATATGAATTGAAGTTAGAAAACTTTTACAAGACACAATAAGGAAACTATTTCAAGGTGATGTTTCCCATGAAAGTTTCTACTTTGGTGATCATTTCATTTAACAGGATGAGTCTTTACCAACACCTACAATGAGTAATCGTGCAGCTTGCCTGGTAAGCTGTTAAGAGACAAAAGCCCAAGGATAAATTCCGGCTACCAAAAGATACATCTGCTTGAGATTAGAAAATATAAGGGCAGATTTACAAGGTCCTTGCGCCACTTTTGCGTCACTTTTCCCATGTTAAAAATGACGCAAAAGTGGCGCAAGGGCCTTGTAAATCTGCCCCATAGATTTTTCATTGAAGATCGCAGCTAGAATGTGGGGAATAGCGCTGAAGACACACATGAAGGTGGAACAACAGACTGACAGATGGAGTCAAGGCTGCAGCCATGGGGGGACCTTGAGGGCCTGCATTGATTTCCCCCCCCCCTCCCAAACAGACAGGTGGAAAAGTCAATGATATTACATTTAGGTGCATATTTATCATTAAGTCACGCAGTGCAGCAAGCCTTCTAGCTGCACTGTGTGACAGAGAAAGGGCAGGATTGTGCCATATTTAACATATTAAGGCACATTCCTGTCTTTTGCCATCACTGGCGCACAATGTGATGCCTAGCGCTAATGCAGGCACCCTTGCACCATGGTGCAAGGGTGCCTTAATTGTAGGCAGGATTGCTTTTGTGGAGGAAGGAACACTTTCCTGCAGAAAAACAATCCTCTGTGGCATGAAAGATGAAATACTGAGGAGAAATAAAGATATTTCTTCTTGCTACGCCTCTCCTAGGAAGGCTTAGCATTCTGTTGGATTCCCAGGTCTACCAGTATTGGTAAATCTGGGAAGGCTTCAGAATCCATTGGTGGATGTGTGAGGACACCCATGCTCCACCCCTGGAAAGCCTCCCTGTGGCAGAGTAACACAACCCAGCTATTTGTGCTGCATTGCGTTACTCTGGATTTATTGAGGCACTCAGGGCCACACAAGGTGGCCTTCTGTGGCTTGATAAATCATTCTTATGGGTTGCGTCCCTTTTGCACCCCGTTACATGGCGCAACCCTATGGATAATATGCTACTAAATGTATCGGGCATGTCAAACATGATTACAATCAATCAACATTAAAGTGCCAGATTTTCACTATAAAACAAAACT
Source organism: Calotriton arnoldi (assembly GCA_963921515.1). Taxonomy (NCBI): domain Eukaryota; kingdom Metazoa; phylum Chordata; class Amphibia; order Caudata; family Salamandridae; genus Calotriton; species Calotriton arnoldi. The sequence continues at coordinate 37,790 of CAWUFW010020630.1, read as the reverse complement.
AAACATTTCCAAACCAGCAAACACTTTCTTTCAATTTAGCATGGATGAGACAGGAGCTGAATAACTGCGCCTTTTTTACTGCCAGACATGCTTCTCATAAGCAACGAGTATAAGCACAAAGTGTGTGTTTACGCACACTTGCAGGTTTTCAAAACACATAAATAAAAGGCATTGCCATTTACAATGCCAATAGCTCAAACTCTCCCAAATGCGAGACCTATTGCATTGCAAATGCTTGTTTATATGGGTCCCCTCAATCGATGACATGTTCCCCACCTTCACTCCTGTTCAACACTAACAGCCCCAAGCTGCCTTTTGGGTGATGTAAGCAATGTACAATCAAACACCATAATGACAGCAAGAGCCTGACTATTTATGGGGACCTTATGATGAGAGCACTGATATTGTACTGGGGACACTTACACTGAGGCCTGGGCAGTGATATGGGCACTGCCTTTGTCACTGACACAGGGATACTGAAATGTGGGCACCAGCAAGCATTTTGAAACAGTGTCACGGGCATTCTGATGCTACAGCAGTGGTAATGCCAACGGTACGTTTACATATATACTTTGTGACACTCGCATGGACCAAGGCACTGATGGGGTGAAACTGACAGGAGGGCCCTTGGATACTGACAAACTGATATGAGATCACGTTCATGGGGTGGTGACACAAGGATGTTGTGAAGACTAGGACACAGGCACAATGAAACTGACACGGCCACCATCACACTGGGACGCTGACAGAGGAATGCTAGCATGGCAACCTTCACACCAGATAACTAACACTGTTTCATTGAACCTGAGAATTGACATGGTGAGACTGACAAGTGGGCGTGGCACAGGGGCACTTATATTCTATCATATGCATTGGGTTCACTCGTGCTGTAATAGGAAAATAGGGACACCAAAACTGGGACACTGGTATTGACCATGAGACACTGACCTGGAGACACTGCCTTATTTTAGTAATTTTTTTTATATAGATTGAACTTGGCCCAAAGGCATTGGAGAACTTTACATGAGCACCAGATTACATTGCACTAGGTCAGATTTTTTTATTAGACATGAAGATATTTGCCCAGAATCACGGGATGTTAAGTACCGGGATTCGAACCTAGTTGCCCAGTTCAAAAGCCAGCAGCTCTGACCATCAGGCCGCTTCCTCTCCTCCTCCTCCTGACTTGGAAACATACACAAAGAACACCTATACAGGGTCACAACCACTGCCACTTTGATATTGAGACAGGGGCAGTGACATTTGAATACTGACACTGTGATACACAAAATTGTATCACAAACACAGGAAAACTCAGGCGAGCAAAAGACACTGTCACAGTGACAATGATATTGGCACACTGACACTGATCAGGACCCTGATGCTGAGGCATGGGACAAATGGACATGGTGACAATGACACATGGATTACAACAGTAGCTCACAATGATAATGGGATGCTGCCAAAGGAACAATGAGTGGGGCAAGACGCCACAGCACAAAGACAGAGTCTCAGACAGAAGACCATGGATAAATAGACATGGAGATCAGCATAAGTAAGAAGACTATATCCCCAGCTTGTTAGGTTTGAAAATCCCATCTCGCTCTACACTTGTTCTATGTTATATTAGGTTAGCAGTGTGTGGCTAAATTAGACACCATTCGTATCCACGTTATGCAACCCACTGAGTTGTCCCTGCACTGTGCAAGCTTCAGTTAGCGAGTGTGACTCCATTTTGTATTTCGTAATCCCTATTAGGCTATGTCTGAACTAGGCCTCATTGTTCGTATTGCTTGCCTCAGCAGAACACTGTATTAAGTTATTATTTTCTTTTCTGTTCAAGGTTGCCTTCTGACTTACTAATGAACAGGGCATTCTGCCCTCGCATACCTATCCGTGTGTAGCTCTGCTCCCACTTTAGGAGACGCCGAGCCCCAGCACAGCAACCTTGAGATAGTGATAGCGTGTACCCATCTAGCAGGTTGTAGCCCATCTTTCTGTGCCTCCTTTGTTCATGTTCGGCCTGAGCCGGTAGTTTTCCACTGTGGGCGTGGTTGGAGGTTCTTGGGAGGAATGGTTATGCGTTGCGAACTGTTTGGGGGCCAGTCTATCGGCAGACATCTTAGGGTGCAGGTCAGATTGGACTCCTCTGCAGAGTATTGCTAATAAACAACAGTTTGTATTCTCTACTGTCTGACCGACTCTTCATTTTGTGGAAGGCTATTAAGAGGTTGTAGATAACCCAGGTGACCCTTTTCGGGTCACTTCCTTCAGTTGGCGCCCGAACAGGTGACCCAACTCGCCCGTAATCGGGTCGCAGGGTCGGGGTTGCGTCCGGTCGGTCGGGCGGATCGGGGATCCCCACAAGATAAGAGCCCGGTTCTCTAGGCTGCCCCGCCCGTCTGATCGGGCGACTCCTCGTCTAGTGGTCACCGGCTGGGGTCCTGAGACGGCGAAACCTTGGATTTGACCATTTGGTCCGAAGAGTCGGCAGTGGAGAATAATCTTGCTCGACCTGAGTGCACCAGGTGAGTGATTTGAATTCTTGGAAAAATGTTGCGCCATGGTTGAACGGCACGAGCCTTCGGGCTGTGTCTGGTACAGTCTCCGGACTGTCTTGTCTTGATCTTGGGTGGTTTGCGGACCCTTAAAAGACACAGAGTGTTTGTGAACAGTCTACCAGGCCAACTGGAAATTCAGCCCATTCTTGAAAAGGTCTGGGACTGTTTGCGAGCAATCTGCCAGGCCAACTGGAAATTCGGCCTATTCTTGAAAAGGTCTGGGGCTAGAGCCTCTCTTCTTGTCTTGGTACAGTCTTTGTACTGTCTTGTCTTGGTACAGTCTTTGGACTGTCTGGTCGGTGCAGTCTGCGGACTGTAGGGTGCGGTTTTCAGACTGCCTTGATTTGGTTTTGGACCGTTTTGTTGGTTGGTGTTATATTTGTCCATTGAGGACAGTGTATGTGTCTTATATTAAGATGCCTTGTCTAAGCAAGTTAGGGTGTTTTGGATGTCGGTGTTGTTCCACTCAAGCTCGATTGGAAGAGAGGCAGCCTGCGCCTCCAGAGGGTACCCCAAATTTTGATGTATACGTCAAGCACGGAATTGGCCCTATTATGTTTAGCGCATTGTGGAATAAATATACGAGGGACAATGCTGACTTACAGTGGCAGCTTACTGGCACATTTGATGAACAAAAGTTGAATTACTTGCAGGACAAATTGTTCGCCAAAAGGAGCAGGCAGTCGATGTTTGATTCTCTGAGGACAGGGCAGAAGGAAACGAAGCAACGACGTATGAGAACAGAGAAACAAGCTTGAAGGGGACAGACGCAAACGATAACGCAGAAAGCAATGGCCTATGACAGAGAAAAGATCGAGAAAGGCATAGAGTGTGCAGATAGGAAGTTTCGATTGCAGAGTGATAAATGTTATGTTGCTAGAGAGGAAAGTGATGTTTTCGTTGAGGAGTTATTAGATTCTCGACCCCCACCTCCTTATGCCCCTGACCGGATATATCCCATAATCGAAACATCTCAGTCTTCGGCCTCTGGTTCTGCTATTCCTAGTCTTTCTGTTTCTAGCTCTACTGCTTCAGCCCCGGCCCTGCCTGTTTCTTCCCCACCTTCGCAAGTTACAGGGGGGGGGGAGCCGTCAGTTCCCCTATTCTGTCTCCTGGTTCCGTATCTGTGGTTACGCCTTCTCTTACTCCTGCAACACAGTCTTTGTTCGCGATGGTACCTGTTTCTTCATCTGCTCTTTCCCCCTTGAGTGTGTTACCTCAGGCATTGCAAAATGCCGAGACACCTGTACGTGGAGTGCATGCAGCGAATTGGGCAGCGGCACGTGACCGCATGGAGAAAGTGTTGGTGCGCTCGGCGGTGGGTGATGAGGAAAAGGGAATGGTGGCTAACCAGGCTGCAGAGTGGGCTCGGAATCCGATTTATAGTGTGGAAGATGTGTGGAGAGTGATGAAAGATTATGAGCCGTTTATACAGCAACATGCTCTTAAGCATATGTCGGCTACGCTGATAGGATTGTGGGAACAGTGTTTCCAGGGTATTGCACCGCAGATCATCTATGACATTCGGGATAGGGTATACGCTACAGGTATCGCCCCCAATGAGGTTTTCAGTAACGTGACAACATTGGTGGGTTATCGGGGTAGATTACTTTAGAAGGTCCCGACGACAGCGTCACAGTTTCCCATGAGGGAAGTTCATCCCATTTACCACCCCGAAATACCGGAGTTACGAGATGGGAATGATGTCGTTACTCGCCCACGAGTGGCGACCCGTTTCCAGGAACAGTGGATCTACACTCCTTGGAAGAGGAGTGAGGTAATATCCCTAAAAGGTCAGTTGCCGGACCCCCGAAAAAATCCAACCGCATACTATAAAGAATTGACGGAGGCGGCCTCCTCCAAACTGTTGCCAAATGAATGCTTCCGGCAAGAGTTCATTCCACGCTTTTAAGTGCCTATGCTTTTGAGTTCTGACAATGGACCTACGGTCATCTCACATGTGATTGAGGGGGTGTGCAAGGGGCTAGGAGCTACACAGAAACTGCATTGTGCCTATCATCCACCAGCAGCAGGCGCTGTTGAGAGAAAGAACGGAGTGTTAAAAAATAAGATAGGGAAGATTTGTGCATGCACTGAACTGGGCTGGATTGATGCACTACCACTTACTCTGTTGTCCATGAGAAGTATCTCAGACGGAGTGATAAAGCTCAGCCCACATGAAATAGTGTTCGGACGGCCAAAGAACATTCCAGGCCACATGTCTATTGTCCCGCTGTCTGTATCTAATGATCTGCTTCTTCAATACTAAAAACAAAAAAGGACTAACATCATCAGGTGCTTTAGGCCCTTCCTGAAGCAGAGACACCAGCAGACCACGGCCACTAGCCAGGGATTGGGTTTGGATAAAATCCCACATCAGATGGCACTGTCTCAACATCGGTGGAAGGGGCCATATCCGGTCCTTTTGACAACAGCAACAGCAGTCAAGCGTGACTTCCTGGATCCATGGCTCTCATACAAAGAAAGCTGCAACTCCGCCGCCACCACAGGAGTCTCCAGTGCCTTCCCCTGCATCACATCAAGGACAGCCTTGTTACAACATGTGTTCCACGAAAAGTACGAAGTGAGAATGGTATCCCAGCTCATCCTGAAGGGTTGCGCGTGCTGCACACAGCAGAGAAAGGAAGAGTGTGTAAGCGGGCCCCAATGATACATCAACTAAAGACGTCTGGAACATCAACGCCCCAACCCCTCAGTCTACAACCTGTGACAATGAGACATCTTTAACTTCCTCATCACTTTGTTTTCTTCATATTGAAAGTGCCTAAGTAATAGAAGTGCTTGATAACCTCTCAAATTACTTGAAGACAGGCACCAACGGTCACTTTTTCTGTTTACAGGTATGATCACTGAGGCTCTGCATTATTCCTCAGCAGACTTTTGAAAAGAGTGAAAGCGCAACAGAAGATAAGACATTCTTCCAACTATTCATACTGGCCACACGTACCAACGACTGGAACAATGCCTCAAGACTTTCAGAACAATGAGAGAATATGGCCATGGGTGCTACTAGCAATATTATCCCCCATTTCTGCCGTTATAATGACTACGCTCTTTATAGTGTATTGTGTTCACATTGCTATACCTAGCACTGCTCTGAGATACTGCTTAAATGACACAGAGATATTGTACCAAAATGAATAAATAGCCATGATAAAGATGGGACAGGGGGACCGTTGGCAGGGCAGGAAAGAAATAAGAGAGCAAATTGGGAAAATAACGCACAAAACAAATATGTTCAAAAGGTACATTTCCGATATATGAAATCAATGTGATATATTGTTATGTCTGCACATATTAGCAAAGGGTGAGCAAGGATTAATGGGATGTGAGAAAAGGAATGATGAAGCCCTAGGACTTTCAGAAGGAGAATATTCAATAGTCCCGTCAATTTATGTTGGTGAAAGTAACTGCACACACATAACAAAACTATCACGGATTAGAAAGAGTGATCAGCGGCCATCACCTGGACTAGTGGGTTACAATGGACTGTTTTTTTGTCTGTGGCCAATGGGCATACTTCTCTTTGCCCCCGGGATGGTATGGAAATTGCTACCTCGCCTCCATCCTGCCCCAGATGACTCATTTTCACTGGCCTAGTACAGGTTGAGCACCAAGGGCATCGGCCAGGAAGACTTAGGAGGACAGCAGAATGGCAAGATGACATAATGACAGGATTAGGGGTGATGGTGCCTGGTGCAGGAATAGTATACACCTCAATAAGGATCCACCAGTTAGCAAGGATGATTGAGGATCTTGCAGATTTAACAGCAGCAGCCTTGGGTAACATCACTGAAGAACTCACTGCCATGAGGGCAGTAGTGATACAGAACAGGGTTGCATTAGACATCATCCTGGCCAAGGAGGGTAGAGTATGCCACGCCATCCACCAGGTGTGCTGTTCGTGGATACCTGACAACAGCCGTAATATAGACAATGCGATACATAACATAAACAAAATAAACGACGAAGCACACACAGACACACAGGAAGCATGTGGGAACATTTGATGCTATGGTTAGGAAGTTGGGGATCATGGATCTTGGAGGTGATCATTATTATAATGATCACCTCCAAGATCCATGATCCCCAACTTCCTAACCATAGCATAAAATGTTCCCACATGCTTCCTGTGTGTCTGTTGTGTGCTTCGTCATTTATTTTGTTTATGTTATGCTAGGTATAGCAATGTGAACACGATACACTATAAAGAGCGTAGTCATTATAACGGCAGAAATGGGGGATAATATTGCTAGTAGCACCCATGGCCATATTCTCTCATTGTTCTGAAAGTCTTGAGGCATTGTTCCAGTCGTTGGTACGTGTGGCCAGTATGAATAGTTGGAAGAATGTCTTATCTTCTGTTGCGCTTTCACTCTTTTCAAAAGTCTGCTGAGGAATAATGCAGAGCCTCAGTGATCATACCTGTAAACAGAAAAAGTGACCGTTGGTGCCTGTCTTCAAGTAATTTGAGAGGTTATCAAGCACTTCTATTACTTAGGCACTTTCAATATGAAGAAAACAAAGTGATGAGGAAGGTAAAGATGTCTCGTTGTCACAGGTTGTAGACTGAGGGGTGGGGCGTTGATGTTCCAGACGTCTTTAGTTGATGTATCATTGGGGCCCGCTTACACACTCTTCCTTTCTCTGCTGTGTGCAGCACGCGCAACCCTTCAGGATGAGCTGGGATACCATTCTCACTTCGTACTTTTCGTGGAACACATGTTGTAACAAGGCTGTCCTTGATGTGATGCAGGGGAAGGCACTGGAGACTCCTGTGGTGGCAGCGGAGTTGCAGCTTTCTTTGTATGAGAGCCATGGATCCAGGAAGTCACGCTTGACTGCTGTTGCTGTTGTCAAAAGGACCGGATATGGCCCCTTCCACCGATGTTGAGACAGTGCCATCTGATGTGGGATTTTATCCAAACCCAATCCCCTGGCTGGTGGCGGTGGTCTGCTGGTGTCTCTGCTTCAGGAAGGGCCTAAAGCACCTGATGATGTTAGTCCTTTTTTGTTTTTAGTATTGAAGATGACAGACAGGAAGCATGTGGGAACATTTGATGCTATGGTTAGGAAGTTGGGGATCATGGATCTTGGAGGTGATCATTATTATAATGATCACCTCCAAGATCCATGATCCCCAACTTCCTAACCATAGCATCAAATGTTCCCACATGCTTCCTGTGTGTCTGTTGTGTGCTTCGTCGTTTATTTTGTTTATGTTATGTATCGCATTGTCTTTATTACGGCTGTTGTCAGGTATCCACGAACAGCACACCTGGTGGATGGCGTGGCATACTCTACCCTCCTTGGCCAGGATGATGTCTAATGCAACCCTGTTCTGTATCACTACTGCCCTCATGGCAGTGAGTTCTTCAGTGATGTTACCCAAGGCTGCTGCTGTTAAATCTGCAAGATCCTCAATCATCCTTGCTAACTGGTGGATCCTTATTGAGGTGTATACTATTCCTGCACCAGGCACCATCACCTCTAATCCTGTCATTATGTCATCTTGCCATTCTGCTGTCCTCCTAAGTCTTCCTGGCCGATGCCCTTGTTGCTCAACCTGTTCTAGGCCAGTGAAAATGAGTCATCTGGGGCAGGATGGAGGCGAGGTAGCAACTACCATACCATCCCGGGGGCAAAGAGAAGTATGCCCATTGGCCACAGACAAAAAAACAGTCCATTGTAACCCACTAGTCCAGGTGATGGCCGCTGATCACTCTTTCTAATCCGTGATAGTTTTGTTATGTGTGTGCAGTTACTTTCACCAACATAAATTGACGGGACTATTGAATATTCTCCTTCTGAAAGTCCTAGGGCTTCATCATTCCTTTTCTCACATCCCATTAATCCTTGCTCACCCTTTGCTAATAGGTGCAGACATAACAATATATCACATTGATTTCATATATCGGAAATGTACCTTTTGAACATATTTGTTTTGTGCGTTATTTTCCCAATTTGCTCTCTTATTTCTTTCCTGCCCTGCCAACGGTCCCCCTGTCCCATCTTTATCATGGCTATTTATTCATTTTGGTACAATATCTCTGTGTCATTTAAGCAGTATCTCAGAGCAGTGCTAGGTATAGCAATGTGAACACAATACACTATAAAGAGCGTAGTCATTATAACGGCAGAAATGGGGGATAATATTGCTAGTAGCACCCATGGCCATATTCTCTCATTGTTCTGAAAGTCTTGAGGCATTGTTCCAGTCGTTGGTACGTGTGGCCAGTATGAATAGTTGGAAGAATGTCTTATCTTCTGTTGCGCTTTCACTCTTTTCAAAAGTCTGCTGAGGAATAATGCAGAGCCTCAGTGATCATACCTGTAAACAGAAAAAGTGACCGTTGGTGCCTGTCTTCAAGTAATTTGAGAGGTTATCAAGCACTTCTATTACTTAGGCACTTTCAATATGAAGAAAACAAAGTGATGAGGAAGGTAAAGATGTCTCGTTGTCACAGGTTGTAGACTGAGGGGTTGGGGCGTTGATGTTCCAGACGTCTTTAGTTGATGTATCATTGGGGCCCGCTTACACACTCTTCCTTTCTCTGCTGTGTGCAGCACGCGCAACCCTTCAGGATGAGCTGGGATACCATTCTCACTTCGTACTTTTCGTGGAACACATGTTGTAACAAGGCTGTCCTTGATGTGATGCAGGGGAAGGCACTGGAGACTCCTGTGGTGGCGGCGGAGTTGCAGCTTTCTTTGTATGAGAGCCTTGGATCCAGGAAGTCACGCTTGACTGCTGTTGCTATTGTCAAAAGGACCGGATATGGCCCCTTCCACCGATGTTGAGACAGTGCCATCTGATGTGGGATTTTATCCAAACCCAATCCCCTGGCTGGTGGCCGTGGTCTGCTGGTGTCTCTGCTTCAGGAAGGGCCTAAAGCACCTGATGATGTTAGTCCTTTTTTGTTTTTAGTATTGAAGAAGCAGATCATTAGATACAGACAGCGGGACAATAGACATGTGGCCTGGAATGTTCTTTGGCCGTCCGAACACTATTTCATGTGGGCTGAGCTTTATCACTCCGTCTGAGATACTTCTCATGGACAACAGAGTAAGTGGAAGTGCATCAATCAAGCCCAGTTCAGTGCATGCACAAATCTTCCCTATCTTATTTTTCAACACTCCGTTCTTTCTCTCAACAGCGCCTGCTGCTGGTGGATGATAGGCACAATGCAGTTTCTGTGTAGCTCCTAGCCCCTTGCACACCCCCTCAATCACATGTGAGATGAACGCCGGTCCATTGTCAGAACTCAAAAGCATAGGCACTTAAAAGCGTGGAATGAACTCTTGCCGGAAGCATTCATTTGGCAACAGTTTGTGCATCACAGTTCTTGGATGGATGTGCCTCCGTCCATGTGCTGAAAATGCACACAATAACCGACACGTACTTGTAGTTTTGAGTAGGGAGACATGTTGATGAAGTCTATTTCCTGTTGGGTTGGGAGGTGGCCTTGGGCAGTGGAAGTACCCTTTCCAATGTTACCGTTGTACCAGCATTGGGAAAACAGTCTGATCAGTCTATCACGCCCTACATGTGATGGACCATGGGAGCAAAAAGTCGGGCCATGAGAGCAAGCATTATCGTTGGTCAACATAGTTTTCCATTTGGGCCTAACCGTTTTCCCTCTTCTGTTTGCCTATATCCTCCCCTTTTCCATTCTTCCTTTTCAACCACCCCCGCCCTTTGTGTAATATACTTTCAGTCATATTACACATCATCATCCTTTATCTTTATAACATCATGTCATGTGGAGCGGAAGCAATTTGAACCATTGTGTTCTCACAATCAGTTAATGCTATTCCTTTTATTTATCTGCATCAATGAAGGCTTTACATTTCTAGCCGGGCCCACTGTGTAAGAATTGTGCAGTGAGCCTGTGTTATTGCTGATGCATGAACCACAATTAGAGCTATATCTCCATCGGAGAACAGTGTGTTCCCTGAACCATGTTGACCATTTGCATGCTTATCTGTGGCTAGCACACATGGACTATACTTTACCAAACACTCCCTGTCTATGACCCTTTGCTAGGTGAGAAATCAGTAGTGGCGCAATGCATGGGCCAAATTGTCAGAAATATAAATCACATTTGCACCAGTGGAGCTTCCGAATCAGATATGAGAGGGTGAAAACATTTATCATTAAGCACATGCATGCAAACAGTTCGAAAACAGGAAACCTATTACACCCTGTAGGGGAATGAAGGAAAGAAGCTCAAAATTATATTGTCATCCCTGTACACGACTTTTAAAAATAATCCATTATCTTCAACAGCAAGATAATTAAAACATTGTACTATAGCTGGTCCCAACAGCAAACACAGATGAACATCTGTGTCACAGTAACACCTTTGGGAATCAAAATACTCATAGTTGTCAAACTGTGCCAATCCCTTATACCTTGAAACCTATTTGCAAACACCCTTAAAGACTGCACCTGTATATTAAAAGATACATTAAATGTGTACACATTGTATCCTTAAAACATTATAATACGAAGCACAGTTATTCAATGCACACTATCCTTCTTCATTTGCATGTACCCATTACTAAACATCAATATATAAACATAATATTACTACATTTGATCCTATCCTTTGTAGCCTCTGGTGAATGCACTGCATTAGAATGCATTTTAGCACGTTCCCCTAACAATCTAAGCCCTGCAGCTTCTGCAAGTCTGAAAATCCTAGAAAAGTAAAACCATTAATATGCATACACATAATTTCTTTTAGATACATACATAAAATAGTACTTCTCCTCATGCCATTAATTAGGCAAAACCCTTCAAGAACTCAATGTACCTAGTGCTATTCTATATTTTGCTTGTGAGGAAGGCGGTGTTATATGTTAGGCGGCGGTCTGTGAATGTGTTATACTACACTATATGGAAAGCAAGCCAGTTACCTAACTTGACCTAATTGTGTGATCCTGGGCATTTCATTTCCTTAATACTTTTGCAGTACTATTATCTTGACAGTGATGCTGTGCAGGGCACTCTGGCTACCTCCCTTCAATAACGTAACTTGACCTGTAAGCAAATGTTTGCTTCCATATCTTAACTTCTCCTGTTGTAAATGACTCTGGGACAGGGCCGGCTCTAGGGCGGTGCGACCGGTGCCATCGCACCGGGTGCTGGTTTCCTGGGGGTGCTGAGTTTGCAAGTTTATTATGTTTTTAAAGCACCTGCTGTTCCTTTCCTCCGGAAATTACCAGGCCTCACAAAAATGTCAAGATAACTCCTGTGATTAATTATCTTCCTGGAGACAGATCAGCATTTTGTATAGTTGGTGTTTTGACTTATGTGAAGTTAGTGCAGAGGGTTAATATGCCTGCTGCAAAGAACTTGTACCAGGTACATTACAGAGTGCATGTAATCTAAACAGATCAGCAGGTTACTGCTTTTAAAAGAGACATCCTTTTGTTACTTTCGATTTATAACTTAAATTCCTAACATACAACAGTGAGCTATTAACTCTCATCATAGAACTGCATACACACTGCAAAGTATACATTAGAACATTGATTAATGTTGCAGAAAGGGTTAATTTGGATAGAAATCCTTTCTTATTATTAAAGAAAATTCCCAACTATGCTTTTTCTACTCTGAGTTTGTGCTTCTCACACCAAGCACTCTTAAACTATACTGCCTACCAGTATGGATGACATGTGACTCCTATACTTTTAGTCCTTTGGCTTATGTAACATTTCCTATACACTTATTTACACACGTATTATTGATTGTCTCTGTGTAATGTGTGTGTGATGCAAGGTGCTCTGACACCCTACACTGGTATGAGTGGCGCTATATAACGTATTCAATGCATCTGAGAGACAGTGGCTATGGAGACTCGGTCACTGCTAAAGGGTGCTAGTAAGAGAATCCATGATGGAGGTGGTCATTGGGGGGGGGGCACCAACAAACATTGTTGCACAGGGCGCTACCAGCGCTACAGCCGGCCCTGCTCTGGGAGATGGGGGGCCTGTGGAGGCCATCACTCTGGCCCTTACAATGTCGATTGACAACAGACATACCATGTAAAAAAAACACATAAAACAGGCACGTACGAGAAACAAACATCTTTTCTCCGACGTTCCTGCATCTAAAAATTAAAATGTTAGGAAACAAAACGTATTAAAGTGCATAGACACAAAATAACACTTCTCTTAGTCAAGTATTTGCATTCATTTCCATTCTCCACTGCAAAGAATACATAATTTTTTTTTAAACCAGTTCTGTTCATACCCACAGAAAACTGTTGTAGTGTGTGGTTTGGTCTTGGCGCAATGCCCAGAGTCTGTGGCAAGCCAGTCCAAAAGAGTTTTCTTTAACCCTTCAATATATGTGGACTTAAATTTGGCTGCATCCCAACTATAACCTGGAGAGAGGGGTGGCTGTTCCTGTATTCCGTCTTTTCTTAGGGCCGTGGCTTGCAGCTCATACGCACAGTGGGCCTCAGGACCTTTGCCCTTTAATTCTGCACATGCTAGCGAGAGCACTGTATCCTGGTATAATCTGAAAATACCAAAGTTCACAAATGTTTGGCCGTTAATGTGTCAATATTTGAAACGTTCTTTTGAAAGTTCTATTTCGGTAACTTCCCCATTCATGAGTTTGTGCGCAAGAGATCTGCAAAAGGTCTGCTCATCATGGGACAGCTCGGTGTGTTGTGCCCCTGTGGCAGAGAATGCCAATGTGTAATCGGTGTTGTAACATTTGTATTAAGGCGGCTGGTAATCAGTCATTTGGCATATAATCAGCATTTGAAAAGGTCAGTTGCAAAATACTAAGAATCTCAATGAATCACAATACAGTATGTGACAATCAAAGACAGCATAACAAAAAATAAAAGCACTTCAAATAAATGCATACAATACAATAACAGCACTTCAAATGAATGCATTTAATGCAATACCAACCCCCTCCTTGTGAGTAGGTGGACACCTATTCACATCTGGAGACCACCCTTGGTGTCCAGCAGGAGGCAGTGCACCAGAGCCGACCGCTCTCTGGCTACCAGCTCCAACACCAGGAATGTCACAAAAAACCGTCAAAAACAATACCTATCAATGCACTGAAACAACCTGATGAACAGAAACTAGTTCCACACCGTAATCTTCCATGCCCCTCCTTCCAGGAGAATAATCACGGTCACAAGAAAGATATTGAAATCTAAACAAAACACAATATTCAGTCCTTTGTCATATTTTCAAAAGATAGGAAACAGCAATGCAGTTGTGTTACTTGTAAGGCACTCGAACCCCAATTATTACTCTTTGTAAGTGTATGTGGGAAGGAGTCAGCTGTCCCTATTGCAGTAGACAAACTTACAGACACACTTCGGTACAGTGACACAGAAGGTAGTCAGCAGACTATTTCTGGCTGCTCATTCCTGAGGTGTGGGGGTATGGATAACGGATAATACAGATCGATAACAGATACTTATCATGCAGCGATCAAACCGCCAGCTGCGCTTTGTTAAATGAAGCAGAGTAAGCGGCGTTCATCAGACAACGTGACATGAAATGGCATTTGCTACAAGTTCACCGAAACTATTCATAGATAGGAAGAAAAGAGACAGAGGTAGGGTAAGATATTTCGTCCCCTTCCTTTCTCCTTGGGCCACGTTGACCCACAGAGGAGCGGCTGAACGAAATTTGTAGAATTACATAAAAGGTGAGACAAAAACAGGTGAACTCTGCACTTACACAGGCACACACATATAACACAAATAGCCGGGGTCTATCCCTAGGTGGTGCAAATCTACCTGAGCACCTTTTCCCTGTGTGTTATTTAATCTCAAAGTAGCATGAGTATAATCATAAGGAGAGCTGGAATCTGTCATTTCATAAGTAGCAGTGCACAGACATAGGGTAGTGTGCAATATAAAAACAACGTGAAAGTGTCTATTTGAGCAGTCTAGAAGCATTATTGTATCGGTGTCATCGTGTCAAGGTCAGATCAGTCAAAAATGTAGATGTACAGTCAAATCTGATAACTGGTGAACACAGGTATTAACAACAAAAATCATAGAACTCAAGAAACTTATTAATGCAAACCAAGGAAAACAATAAATTACGTATCCCTCCCCTGTGTGAAACAAGGCGTTCACCCCCCTCCTTTTCTCAGCATCCGACACCTTCCACCCCTGGAGCCAGTGAGTGTCCGCAGGCAAGACAGGAAACTGCAGAATTTCACCCTCCTTGAAACATCGGTAGTCTTGTGCTGCCTATTTTCAGGGAGTTACTGCGTGGCCAAGGAAATGCAAATGTTTGCCCTCGCCGAACCCCAGTGGTGAAGGTAACGGTGCAGCAAGTATAATCCAAATACAAAGCACATCATCAAGGGGCGAGGTGAACCCCGAATCATAGACAGTGAGAGAATACCAGGGGAGTATCTGCAGTTACAACCCCTCGCGACGCTGGGTGTGCTCAAACTGCAACGGCACCCGTGGGCCCACTTCCGAGAATTCCCACCGAATCCTCCTGACCCTGCTCCCACCGAGCAGGGTCCCCGGACCTATCAGTCTTGTTGGAGCGCCACTGGCTGCTTAGAAACACAAATGTAACCCTAATCTAAATTCCGAATGAAGCACCAGCTGCAAACAGTTCACACCTCTAACTAATATGTAAATCTGGAGGGGATGCTAATCACCAACCCTCCGCCAGTGCTCCAACCAAGGTCCCACAGGGGCTCGTCAGCCCACTCATGACTGAGTTCCCTCAGAACTCTAGCTAGCCAATAGGGGTGCCCTAGCTGCGACGGCACCCTAATTTTCCCTTTTCCGTCCCCTCAGGAACAAACATATGCAGGTCCCCTTTGGACCAGAAAAGAAAGCTTGGCAAAGAATGCCCACACACAGTGCAGTAAAAAGAATACACAGAGCCACTGTGGAGACATAGGCAGCAGGTGAAGTGAACGGAGAAAAAATATAAAATAGCAGAAAAATCTTACCAAGGAGTTGACCAGCCAGTGCTGAGTGGAGCATCCGCCCCCCCCGCTATGAGAGTTACTGCAGGCAGGAGGAGCAGCATTTTGCCCACTCTGAACTGTCCTCAGGGTGTCACTGCAGGCTGAAACAGGGTCTGGAGGCAGAAATCCACCGTCTCATAGGGGGGGGCCTGGAAGCGAAGGTCAGCAGCAGATGGCCAAGGCTCAAGGGACTGCAAAATCAATGGGGCCTGTGACCCAACGGTCACCCAGTGGCAATGACAGCAGATGTAAAAAGAGGGGGAATAAAACAGAGGACAGCACAATCAGAAATACACATTAGAGGAAACCCAAAACCGAGACCAAAACAAATACTCCTCCCCCTTGTAACTGGCCCACTGCCAGGGACAACCGAAGGGAAATATGCAGGGAGACAGCAACTATGTCCCTCAGAGGCCAGAGGCAACAAGATGGTGCAGCACCGGCCCAGCGCCACAAGTGCACACCAGAGAGAGACACAGTCCCCAACAGAGCTGTCATTGACAGCAAGCAATGAACCCAAAAATACACAGATCACAACAATAGGCACAACAGCCATCAAAGCTGGCTCACAAGGCAATCATTATGTGCTGAGAGAACCTGGGAAAACAGGGAGCAAGAGCAGTCCAGAGATGTGACAACTACTCACGGCCAGCGGCAGCATCCAGCCCAGAGCGGAGGGAGAGAGAGAGACCTCGGAGGCAGGGAAGCGTTGTGGTCGGACCTCAGACCTCCGCTCGAAGGGGAAGGCAGCAGCCCGCCTCAGCAGAAGACATGCATTCTGGAGCCGCATTCTTCACCAAATGTGGAAACTGAAATAAAGAATGAGAAATAATACCACAGATACGGTTCTCTGTCAGCACAGAAGATAGCAGCATTTATTGGAGACCAACAAACAATGCAAATACGTGCAGCACGGAGACAGACAGCATAGCCACTGAATGTCCAAAGATATGACGTTTCTGACAGTTTTTATAGACACAAACCACAAGAGGATGCAGCATCATAATGTACGTGGCACAAATTAAGCATGGGCTATTTGACCAGTTAGCGAAGGCCTAGCCTGTGCTATACCATTTAAGGTCCAAAATATACTGTTGCTGCCCACGTGCCCCAAGTAGGAAGATTTGGGGACTTTCCACTGTAATGTAAGAGATCAGTTTTGGTACTTTTCCAGGTAATAATTGCAACATAATAGCAATGACCAGAAATGTTGCGAGATGAGTTATACTGAAACGCTTGTATCCAAGCGAGCTTCTTCCTTCTTCCTTTGCCACGTATTTGTCTTGAGCAAGCCTTGCGTTACAGAAGCAGCCTTACTTTTAAGTCAAAAGGGCCCCAGCGGCTCAAGCAGTGATTATCATGCTAACTTAACAGGGCCTAAAGCTTCAAGCATTTGGTATCATATATAAAAGATGGCTTCAACAATAACATTAGCTGATATTGAGTTGTTTTTCGGCCTGTTGGTACCAGTAGATATATGGAGACAGGTGCATACGCAAGATCATGTGGCGGAATTGGGTGGAACATGGGATGAGATCAGGGCATGGGATAAGGAGCGCAAGCCCGGCGAGAAACCGAAGGCGGAGCTATTAGCCTTGCCGGGGCATATTATCACTTACATGCATTCCCTTATCCCGCTGAGACGAGTGGATTGGGACAAGTTGACTGCGTGTCGTCAGAAGAAGGATGAAAGTGTGTCTGATTTCTTTACTAGGTTTGAAGGGGTGTTTCTGGATTTTAGTGGCCAAGATCTGTCACTGGAGGGTGCTGTTCGTTTGTTCGTTAACAGGTTTGTTACTAACTTGCTTCCCGAGATTACGACTAGGTTGCAGGCTTCGGAAAGTACTTGGACCACCTCATCCCCATCCGCAATTTTGAGTATGGCACAGTACTATGAGCATAGCGAGAATGAGGACAAAGAGAAGGTGGAGAAAAAGTCAAAAGAGTTGAAGATGAGGGTGTTGATGCAGCAAGTGACGAGGGGGAATGGAAGAGGAAGGGGTTCGGGTCCGGCCCAGTGGGGGCCCCGGTCTGACCGGAACAGTACCTCGAGCTTGCCCGTGGGGTTCAACCAATGTGCATACTGTAAAAAGGAGGGGCATTGGCGAAGTGAGTGTCCGGAGTTGTTGCAGAAAGTTGAGGCCCCGAGAGGTAAGTGTTTTAGAGGACGGGGTAGAGGAGGAGGAGGCCGGGGAGAGGTGCAGTCAGACAGTTCATCGTATAACCAAACAAAGAACTATTTTGACGACCCCCGAGGAAGGTAGTACTATCATGACGACTATGACATGGACGACGTGACGGGGATGTCCCACAGCTAGGACAGCCAGGGACAGGGTAAGGGACCGGTTCCGGTGCCTGTAGAACAGCGTGGACCTTATGTCACTGCGGATTTGCAAGGCACGCCCAAGACATTCTTACTTGACACGGGTGCTATGAATAGCTCTGTTTCTCGTTCGCTGGTCCCAGGGGCAGCTCTGTGTGGCCAAAACAATGTTTCGGTAGGTTTATCAGGCATGCCGGTTGTTAGCCCCATTTCCAAACCTCTTGTTTTGACTATGGGGCCCTTTACGGTGGATTCGCCATTTCTGGTAACGACAAATTGGGAGAATTTAATGGGATTGGATTTGTTGAAAAGATTACACGCAACTATCTTTTGTTCTCCGGATGGTGTTTACAAGACCATCGGGCCAAAGGTGGCTCGTGCAAAACAATGCTTTGCAAAAGACGCACCCCTCCCCGCTGAATTCAAAGAGGTGCCCCGTAGCTTGTGGGCAGCAGGAGACACGGATGTGGGGTTACTCCAGATTCCGCCGGTCTCTATTCAGGTCAAAGATAATGCTGTATTGCCACGCATTCCCCAGTACAAGATTTCGCAAGCAGGAGAAAAGGCCTTATTGCAAATAATACAGGATCTGATTAAGTCTGGTGTGGTTAAGGAGACAGTGGCGAATGTGTGTGATAGCCCTATCCTTCCGATTCTCAAGAAGACACCCTTGGACTCTTCTGATGCTCATCCTGATGTCTATTGCTTTGTAATTGACCTCAGAGAGGTTAATAAAATTGTAGTGCCTCAATATCCTGTAGTCCCAGACATTACCACGATATTGACAATGATTCCCTCATCAGCCAAATTCTTTTCCGTGATCGATTTGAAGAATGCTTTCTTTAGTATTACGATCCATACAGATAGCAGATATCTGTTTGGATTCGCCCTAGCCGGCAGGAGCTTTAGATTCTGTCGTGCTCCTCAAGGCTATACAGAAAGTCCTAGTATCTATAGTCAAGCTTTAAAAACTCAATTGGATTCTTTGGTACTTCCCCCTGGTAATGTGCTATTGCAGTACGTTGACGACCTCCTTGTGGCCTCTGATACTGAAGATGGCTGTAAAGATGCCACTGTTAAATTGCTGTTGCATTTAGCGCACCATGGCCATAAGGTGTCCCTTTCCAAATTTCAATATTGTCGACAGGAGGTCACCTACTTAGGTCACCTACTGTCGAAGGAGGGTCGCAGACTAACACCCGAGCGCATAGCTGCTATCACTAATATGCCTGTTCCTAAGACCCAACGGGAAGTACGTGCATTTATTGGTATTACCACATATTGTCGGCACTGGATTCCCAATTATTCCTTACTAACAAAACCCCTCCTTTACCTGACCACTAAAGAAGTGCATGAACCCCTGCCTTGGACATCTGCATGCCAGCAAGCTTTCGAGCAATTAAAGGTTGTGCTTTGCTCTGCTCCTGTGCTTGGTACTTGACTACCAGAAGCCTTTTGTGCTTTACGTACATGAGGCAGATGGCTGCGCGCTTTCTGTTTTAACACAGGGTTTTGGTGGTAAGCAAAGACCCTGTGCTTATTTTTCTGCTATTCTAGATAACGTCGCCAGAGCTCTCCCGAGCTGCCTAAGAGCTGCCGCGGCGGTGGCAGTTTCTATCAGACAGTCGGCGGGGCTTGTTCTTGATACTGATCTCACAGTAATGGTACCTCATGCTGTGGATACGCTTTTGAATAAGACAAAGACACAGCACCTTACTAGTGCACTTCTGACTGGATATGAACTAACATTGTTTGCTCCGCACATTACCATCAAAAGATGTGCCACTCTGAACCCAGCCATGTTACTACCCCTCCCTTCGATGAGTAATGACACAGATGCACATAATTGTGTATATAGAACGGAAGAGGAGACAAAAGGACGGGTAGACCTGACTGATGTTCCCCTATCTGACCCCGAAGGGGAACTATATGTCGATGGCTCTTGTTTCAAACTACCAGATGGCACCACCACTGCAGCATATGCAATTACAACGTTGCACACTGTAGTTGAGACATCCCGTGTCCCATACCAATCAGCCCAAGCTGCAGAGTTGGTTGCCCTTCTTCGGGCTTGTGAGTTGAGTGAGAGACTGACTGTCAATATTTATACTAACAGCCAGTACGCCTTTGCGATCGCCCATAATTTTGGACGCCTCTGGGCGGAGAGAGGGTTCGTAACATCACTTGGATTACGAATACAGAATGGCCCATTGATACATAGACTCTTGTCAGCTCTAACACTTCCCGATAAGTTAGCAATAATAAAATGTAGTGCCCACAAAGCAATAACAGATGATGTTGGGAGAGGGAATGCGTTTGCAGATCAAACAGCTAAAGAGACAGCTAGATCAATGATGAAAAAGATGTTTGTGGCAGGTCCTGCTAGGTGGGTCCCAGAAAATGGAATGTTCGAGGACACATTAGAAAACGTCAAGGAGATACAAAGTGAGACGACCCTAGATGAATTGGCAATATGGCAGGAGAGTACAGGGCGTCTGGATTAGGAGGGGTGTTGGACGGATATGTCTGAGAAACAGCGATGGATGTTACCTAATGCCTAGTACTCCCTGTGGTTACCATGGCCCATGGCCCAGCCCACATTAGCGCCAAGGGAATATGCAAGGTGTTGGACCCAGTGTGGCAGAACGACAATATTTCCAAGGTAGCCACTCATTTAGTGAAACACTGCATGATTTGTATGACACATAATCCTGGGAAAGGTACTCCTACACCCTCAGGTAACTTTGCACCGCCTTCCTTCCCTTTCGAGGTTCTCCAGATGGATTTCATCGAAATGGAATGAGTCAACAATTTGAAGTATGTGCTGGTAGTGATTAGTGCATTTAGTAAATGGATTAAAGCTTACCCCACTAAAGAGAATACGGCTATGGCGACAGCGAAGGCACTCGTAAAAGAATTCTTCCCGCGCTTCGGATTGCCGCATTTGATCTGGAGTGACAACGGAAGTCACTTCAATTCAAAACTTATCCAATTGGTGTGCGAAGGTTTGCACATTAAGCAGAAGTTTCATGCAGCTAACCACCCCCAGTCAGCAGGATTGGTTGAGAAGTACAATGGTACTCTCAAACTGAAGCTAGCGAAGATACAAGAAAGCACAGGATTGCGATGGCCAGATGCGTTACCCTTGACTCTGTTATCTACCATGGTGACTGCGCACTCTAGAACAGGGTTGTCACCGTATGAAGTGGTTTTTGGCCGCCCTGCCAATATCTGGGGCGTTCCAAGACCCAAGCGCTTCTCTGAGATAGAGTACCCTTTGCTTGTAGACTACCTGTACGAGTTAACTAAAGAGCTTCATTCTCTTCATCAACAGATTCAGGAGACCTTGCGGCCGGTACCAGAGGGGCCCGGGCAGCAGCTGCAGCCCGGAGATTACGTCCTTGTTAAGAATTTCCAGAGGAAGAGCTGCCTGGAGCCTCGTTGGAAGGGCCCACTGTTGGTCCTCCTTGCAACCAGAACAGCTGTGAAGCTCGACGGCCGGAAGCACTCGGTGCATGGTACACATTGCAAGAAGGTTCCTCTCCCACTTCCCTACGACAAGTGGGTGCTCGACCGCATTGCTGATCAAGAAGAAGAAAGGGTGCCCCGCTTTATTCCCTTCTCTGATGCCCGGTCGAGGTGGGCGCAGACGGAAGCAGAGAGTGATGCTGCCTTGTTTGAGGCGGTCCATCCGGAGATAAGGGCAGACCCAGTTTCTTCCCCATCTGACCTACATCTGAGTCACAATGCCCTTTTGAGCCTGAGTTTCACCCCCTATTTGTTGATGAAACAGTGCCTGGAGTCGCCAGGTACAACTTGCGCCCCCGAAAGAAGGACAGTGCATCAGAGGGACAGTCCAGGAGTTAGGGAAGGACTTGAGGCTAGGTTGTAGGTACTGTGTCTAAGGTACCCGCGACAGAGTAGGGTGAACAGAACTGGTGTACTACCTTGGACACTGGACAGGATGATTGAGGGTGCTTGCCCTGGAGGGTGGGTACCCTAGCCTGAGAGAAGAAGGATTTATTTCCAGCGAGAGCCGCAATCGCGCAGCCCCCTCGAGGGAGTGCTTCAGAGCACCGTCGATGATGAACGATAGGAGCCTGCCAGCGAGGTTCTAGACGGATGCTGGGTAAACTGTGCCCCTCTGGTCGGTTGTATTTTTGTGGCTCCAGTTCATAAGGTTCTTCACATGTACCCATTTGGCCGTGCTGCCATGGAGGAGGAACAGCCCCTAGCTGCACCACCACCATCAGAGCAGGGTAGTCCTGTGTGGTCCACTTGGCCTACTAGGAGTAAGATAGTAGTAGTAGTATTCCTTCTCATAGTAATGATAATACTGTTTGAGGTAGTATGGTATTTAGAAGAACAGCATCCCATACACACTTTGATAGGGACTACCCCGGCTCCACCTGAGCATCTGTTCGTTACGCTGACCCCGCATAAAGAGAGACATAGACAGACATATGTTGAAAATGCCTTCCTTCAAATGCTTCATCAAGTACACAATACCACTAATGCCACAAATTGCTGGGTGTGTGGGTTACTCCCCTCAGTTATACACAAGAATGATTTACTGGTGTCTTTACCCCTGTCGTACCTAAGTAGCTGTGAGGCATGGTTCCAGTTTTCTTCCATGGTGTATATTCATTATCATGCTGATGCTATGAATATGATAAAGTCTGATTATGAAGCAGTGTTGGAATATATAGTAGTACACCAGGGTTATACACTTGGGACAGGAGGAAAGGAGGGTACCTTACATCCAGGAGCTTGCATGAATGTTTACGAGGGTAGCAAGAATGCCACATGGCTGCAAAATGAAATGTTGGATTTTCAGGGATTCAATGTTACCGAATACTTTAAGGGGGATATTCTCAAGAACGTGCGATAATCATCGCCAAAAAAGGTCAACGCACGTTTTCATATCGCCGTCTATCGCGGGAAAATAACTCTGTGTTAACGTCATATTCTCAACACGGCGGTAACATGCGATAGTCTCCCAAGAACGCGTCAAATGTCCGCGATAACATTACCAGGACGGCGATAAAAATCCAAACCCGAACGCGAAAAAAGTCGCGATGGGCCCAACCGCAATACAAAAATCAGCGATAAGCAGCACCAGGCCTGCAATTCACACACGTCAGGCGGGAAAAATCACTACAAAAGCAGAAAAAAAACCACAAACAAAAAACAAAACAACTGCGAAGCACAATGGAGGTAGCCGGAGCAGGAACAGAGGACGAGCAGAACCCCACAAGCCCCCGGAGGACCAGGCCGGGACCTCAGGGTCAGGGAAGGGCAAGGACAGGAAGAAGAGGAAGACGCGGTTCAGTCCGCAGGAAAACAGGATCCTGATAACGGAGGTGATGAAATATAATCAACAACTGTTTGTCACCTCCAATGTGTCATTGGCGACAAAAAATGGAATATGGCAGTCCATCGTGGCCAAGGTGAATGCAATCGGAGTGCTGAGGAGGACAATGGAAGAGGTCAAGAGGCGCTGGAATGATGTGAAGCTCAATACCAAGCAGAAACTCAGCAACAACCAGAAGGCAGCAATGCAGACTGGAGGTGGGAGTCCAGCACCACAGGAGGAGCTGGACGAGATGGAGGAAATGGTGTCCACAGTCATCAGTGTGGAGACGGTGGCAGGAGTTGGGGGACCGGACACTGCTCAACATGACCTGACACAACAGCAACAGGGTGAGTAATGACCAGGGCCAGGGGGAGATGGGCACAATGTCACACATTCACAATTAAGTATAGCACAGTGCACACCCACAATGACTCTGGATCATGTCCCTGATCCCCTTGGCACACTGCAGCACACCTAGAAACAGCAAGTAGGCCCCCGTCGACTATGTGCCCAGAGGGGGCCCTCCCCACACATCACTAATCTCACAACAAACCCATGTACAAGTACAAACACACATCCGTGATGTTGTCGAAATGTCCACTGTCCCGCATCAAATAGGCAGCTCCTCCCAAACAGTCACAATGTACATTGTCATGCAGTTTGTATGTAAACCTGTACAATGCGTCAACATACATGTGATAACAATGTTAAACTGAATCTCCTCTTTACATTGCAGAGGGTGAATCAACACCCCCTGCAGAGCAGACGGTACACCTCTTCACTGATGATGAAGAGGACCTCCCCTCCATCGACACCGACGCCCTCCAACAGCTCATGGACAGCTTCGGCACCCCATGTCCAGGAGCAGGGCAGCCCAGCTGCATCGAGGAAACCCCACCCCCTGCACAGACCACACAGCAGGAAGCACCCACCACCACGGCTGTCTCCCAGGACCCCCACGAACAACACATGGCCTTCCAACGCCGTGTGTTAGGGTGCCAGGAGAAGATGGCTGATCAGGTGCGGGTGGGGTTCGACCTCATGGCAGGCAAACTCGATGCCATACGTGGGTGACTAAGTCACATCAGGAACCACTTACAGTCCTTAACGGACACCCACAGTCCGCTCCATGCTCTCTAACGAACCATGGATGACATTGCTGGAGTCATGACTCAGAGACAAGGACAACTGTCTAGTCAGAGTGGCTCCAGCGGTGTCATCCGGGTGTTGGTACACATGCGGAGGACCATGGAGAACATGGAGCAGGTGCAGGCGGAAAGAATGGCTGCCACGGCTGCACACCAGCGTGATGTAGCTGGGATCTACCATGCCCTGCAGATCCTCGTCATGGCATTGCAGCCACAAGGCCTGGCGCAGATGAATGCTGCTGCTGCTTCGACATTCACATCTCCGGCCCCTGATGTGTCAGTGCCTCACAGTGCGGCAGCCAATCCACCTCCGGCCCCTGATGTGTCAGTGCCACACAGTGCGGCAGCCAATCCACCTCCGGCCCCTGATGTGTCAGTGCCACACAGTGCGGCAGCCAATCCACCTCCGGCCCCTGATGTGTCAGTACCACACAGTGCTGCAGAGAAAACACCACCACCCACATGTGAGGCACATGAGACATCAGAGGACGAAGATGCAGATGAATCTGCCTTACTGGTAGTAAGGAAGCAGTAGCATTCTTCTCCGCCATATGGCCTGTTTCTGCTTGGTTCTGCCCTCTGCATCATCACCTTCCACTGTCCCCCGATGCACTCTGCGACACTCACCTTGGACCTCGACATGGACTGCCATATTCTGTTTGCTCACCAATGACACAGCTATCAGACTGCGGACTGAGCTCTTCCTCTTCCGATGTACTTGTCATTCCCTGAGGGACTCTGACTGGCCCTCCACGGGCCAACAATGTAAAGTGGGGTTTGCATGGCCCTGTACTGCTCCAGCCACAACACTCCACTGAATGTGCATTAAACAATCAAATTCACACAGATGTGTCATGTCTATGATCATTCAAGTATGGAAGTATGGATGAATGTAGGGTCAGTGATTCCCCCTTACATCCATGTTGCACATGTTGTGGGACTTGAGTCACAGGGTGCAACATTACCTATTGCGGACCGAGTTGCGCCGACACCACATCAGAGACACACGCATTAGTTACCTTCTTGTCCAGCCCAGAATGGAACCACGCCCAGAGCGCCGGGGTCATCGTTCACACCCCTACGCTGGACTGGCATACGCCAGGCCAGCCCACTCTGCTTACGCTTACAGGGGGGACGACAACGCTACATGTCCCAGGTCTTCCCTGTAGTGATCTGCTGATCACAGGTCTAGTTGTCAGCATGCCACAGCCACACCCTGAGGGCTGGTTCACACCCACACCACACCCATCCAGCACAGGGATCACAGGACATGTGACCCTGCCAATAAAAGGGGCCTGGCGCACATGCCCGAGGCCATTTCACTATCTAGCTGAGTGTGTCCGTGTGGTCACTATTTATGCATGAGGGCCTAGAGCCCTACCACATCACATTCCCCACTGCCTGAGGTGACATGATGGCGTCCGCACCACGAGACTCAATCATAAAGGGCCCATGACTTGAGGTGCACAGAGTTGGTGGCATCCGAGGCAATTTGGCCGGCACAGGCCTACCGCCACGTGGCGATGACTTGAGGTGCACAGAGTTGGTGGCATCTGAGGCACTTTGGCCGGCACGGACCTACCGCCACGGGACGGTGACTTGGGGTGCACAGAGTTGGTGGCATCCGTGGCACTTTGGCCGGCATGGGCCTACCGCCATGTGGCGATGACTGGAGGTGCACAGAGTTGGTGGCATCCGTGGCACTTTGGCCGGCACGGGCCTACCGCCACGGGACGGTGACTTGCGGTGCACTGAGTTTGTGGCACCAGAGCTGAGCGGGTGTGCAGCCTGCGATGATGCGTAGGCCTCGATACGCTGTCCTGCCAATCAAGATTCGATTTGAATTGTGATCCCAGCTGGACTGCAGTGTACGCCGAGGGCAGCAGGCTGCACAGACATGACTCCGCGGTGCGGTGCTGCAGTGTGCGCTGGGGGCCTGTGGCGCAGAATCCAGCGATCGGCTGAGGAGGTTGCACTGGCATGTGGTGGGCCCTCTTGGAGACACGCTGGTGGCGGCAGGTGAGTATTGAGGCCTGGGTGCGCAGGGGCGGGCACTCATCGCTGGTTGGCGGACTGGTCTGGGGACCAGGGCTGGGTGCAGCAGGCACATAGGATCGCGTAGGCACCGCCGGTCACGACGGCGCCCTCGTGGCTGGGTGGGGGAAGTGAAGGTGCAGGGGTATCAATCTGATACAAACCGTGATGCTTACAGGTATGAGTAATCCTGCATCATGAGACCGTAACAGAAGTTAGTGTGACCGTAACCTTCCTTTTCTATCCTACATAGGTTACGACCACACGTACTTCTGTTACAGTCTTTTTGTGCAGGATTTGTCTTTCCTGTGAGCATTCCGGTTTGTCCAAGTGCTATACACTGCACCAGATTAGGTTTATGACTATACGGATGCTTGACCATTGTCACCATTTGTCCAACAGGTTTCTGGATACTGACTTCCTTGAGTATGGAATGGTATTGGGGAGTTCCCGCAGCATATGCAGTTACATGAATCCACACGTTGCCCTGATGAAGTTCCCCGTTGGGCGTTGGCTGTGCTTTTCGTATTGTTTATTGGTGTATTTGTAATAAAGGACTGTTTTTACACTCCTGTTGACTAGTGGACTTCATGACCGTGCGCACCCCCATTTCAGTTACTACAGTATTGGGTCTGGGGCACAGTGGCGTCTGGCAACGGCTGGCGTTGGGGTTGGTTGCACAGGAACACTACGAATTGGAACTGTCATGTGGTGCGGATACATGGGTCCGCCGTTGCTATTGTGGACATGCATCCATGACATGGGTGAGGAAGTTTGATAGGGCTGGCCGTGAGACTCCTCCAACTCTGGCAGTTGTTGTTTGGGAGGTACCAGAGCCCAACAGGTGCAGCACAGCCAGCAGCTTTGTCTGCGGAGGGATGTTGGTTGTCCACTGTGTTGGTACCGTCAGCCTGTGGGCAATGTGGGTAAGGATGCGGAGGATGGTTGTCCTTTTGTGCCTGTAGTGGGCAATGACTTCCTCTGGCGTTGAGTCTCTGATGCTGGTGCGTTTTGGGATCATCCGTTGTCCTGTTCTGCGCTGCCTCGGTGGTAGTCGGGGAGTGGTCCCGGGGGGGCCTGGGGGTGGTGGCGGTGGGTGTTGTGGCCCTCTCGGGTCTCCGAGCTGCACGATCAGTGTCTCCATGACATGTGTTGGTCTTCAGGTGTGGCTCTGGGCTGGGCTCCCTTTCATACTGCAGGTAGTCGTCCTGCTTAACACCAGTAAAGGCAGGTGTTAAATCCCTGCTGCTAACGCGCCTTATCGCCTGTTTTTGGGTTGCATTGCAGATCTGGCTGGTCGTTGAGAATCTCACGAAGTGGTGTTTTCGTGTGTTTTTGCACGGGAACGCCTACTCTGCATATCATTAGCGTTAGGTGTCTCTCTCATCCGTGGCGATGTTTTTTGCAGCAGCTATCGCTGGAAAACTGGCGATATGGGCAGTTTACACCAGCTTGAGAATGGGGCGATAATTCTTTCGCCACTTTTGCTGCACTAAAGTGCCGATAACTCGGCGATAAGTCCTTGAGAATATGCCCCAAAATGTTTCCATGAACGAAATGTCACCGAAGATAAAGCCATGCCCGTACATGTGGTTCATACAGCAGCTAGTTTCTCTGTTGAAGGTTCTGGGAACATTCCATAGGCTGCAGCGGAGAAGTGTATACTTGTCCCGGGTAAGGAGAGTTATTGATACAGCAGATATCAATCAAACTGATACTAATCTACAGCAATTCACTGATGCCATGAAGGGTATTGTGCCTTTCTGGGGACCTATGTATAATAGTGTTAGCATTCGTCGTCTCACCAGAGTTGTAGAAGGGGTTATCAACACTACAGCAGGCATACTCACTAACATCACGGCTGAACTCCAGGCTACCAGACTCGTTGCTCTTCAAAACAGGATAGTTGTAGACGTCATCCTTGCAGATAGGGGTGGAGCTTGTCGTGTCATAGGCAGCAGTTGCTGCGTTTACATCCCAGACCACGCCCCTACTGTATACTCAGCTATCCAGAAGTTACATAGGCGTGCATCCGATATTCATCAGGACAATGGTTCATGGTCCTTGACAGGGTGGATCTGGGGTCTGATATCATCCTGGGGTTGGAAGATACTTCTTTTTCTAGTAGCTATTGCAGGTGTCATCTTCACGTGCTGCCTATGTGTCAATTGCCTTCCAGCATGTTGGACCTATTGCGTGAGTAAGCTCACCCCTACCCCTAAATTGTCAGGACGTAATGATAAAGCCTCTCCTATGATGATGCAAGAACTACAGGATATGATGCTTATAGATGAGGGTATTTTTGAGTATTAAACATATCTTGCTATACAAGTGTTGCTTTATTTTCCTTTGATATTAGAGTGATTATGCATTTTCTTTATCCCCTGCTTAGCATTGTAAATACCCTTACCTGATAGCGTCAATAAAGTATTTAGCCTCCACTGCTAAAGGGGGTCTGTTAGGTTTGAAAATCCCATCTCGCTATACACTTGTTCTATGTTATATTAGGTTAGCAGTGTGTGGCTAAATTAGACACCATTCATATCCACGTTATGCAACCCACTGAGTTGTCCCTGCAATGTGTAAGATTCAGTTAGCGAGTGTGACTCCATTTTGTATTTCATAATCCCTATTAGGCTATGTCTGAACTAGGCCTCATTGCTCGTATTGCTTGCCTCAGCAGAACACTGTATTCAGTTATTATTTTCTTTTCTGTTCAAGGTTGCCTTCTGACTTACTAATGAGCAGGCCATTCTGCCCTCGCATACCTATCCCTGTGTGTAGCTCTGCTCCCACGTTAGGAGACGCCGAGCCCCAGCACGGCAACCTTGAGATAGTGATAGCGTGTACCCATCTAGCAGGTGGTAGCCCATCTTTTTGTGCCTCCTTTGTTCATGTTCGGCCTGAGCCGGTAGTTTTCCACTGTGGGCATGGTTGGAGGTTCTTGGGAGGAATGGTTATGTGTTGCGAACTGATGAGGGGCCAGTCGCTCGGCAGACATCTTAGGGTGCAGGTCAGATTGGACTCCTCTGCAGAGTATTGCTAATAAACAACTGTTTGTATTCTCTACTGTCTGACCGACTCTTCATTTTGTGGAAGGCTATTAGGAGGTTGTAGATAACCCGGGTGGCCCTTTTCGGGTCTCTTCCTTCAAGCTACATTACAATCCTACTACAGTGCCCAATGTCAATGCCAAATATCACACTTTACAAATGTAACCCTTTTTCTTGTGAGAAATAAAACTGAAGTGAACAGTTGTGCAAAGGACTAAGGGTAGGCACATTTCTCCATCCTTCTTGAACAGCTTGTCTCTCATTTAACCAGCCTGAGTATGTTTGCACTCCACTCAGCTTCTTAAGACAGAGAAATGTGACATTGACAAATATAATTACTACTAAATTTCCAAGCCACGAAGCATAGAAGTGTTAGATTTTTGTTGGTCATTAACATGTAGAGCAGTTGACCTGTATTGGCCAAAAAACTACAATTGACTGTGATTGACACCTATGGAATGGGGCCAGTTGACTGTTCTGTCCACCATGGACGTCAATTCACTAAAATGCCTGGGGTAGCGGAAGTGACATCACTCGCCCTTTGACCTCCCCTTTCACTCATACACACATACTCCCAAAAAGTGCAATAAACTTTAGAACATAAACACCAGCAAACGTACTATTGTACACTACATTACTTTGATTATAGCATGAATCCAGAAATCTCTTCTCATAATTTCTACCATTATTATTTACAAATGAAAAAAGGTCTTTGTGACATTTCATTTGCAAACAAGTGAAGGAAGTGTGCAAGGGAATTTGCCTCGCTGCTTGTTCTGCTCACCTCGGTTAGATATTGGCAGTCAAGGTCTGTGAGTAGTCTGTTCTGGTAGCATGTTACTACTGGTGCTCAGCAGCAATGTCATCCCACAGACAGTAGGGAGCTGCCAACCTCTACTGAGTTCCCAGAACTCCATTCCAATCTTAAGCCTGACACATCACATAAGTGCGTGGGTGATGTGGCCGAAGAGATAAAAATGTTGAGCACACTGATGAAGTGTCATGCCTTCATGGTGCCTTTTGCGGAATCAATTGACTTTGTGGCAGGTTTTCTCTGTGAAAGACTTCTGGGGATGGGTATATGTCAATCAGGTACTAACCTGAATATGAGTGGTATTTTCAGACCATAACAGCTGAGTGGCAGTGATATTTGAGTTTAGAAACTCCCCCGCCCCAATGATGATGAAGGTAAATTGTAGCTAGCGACTGTCTCATTAGACAGCAATATGTGATTCTGTGTGTACATCTTCATAGTCCAGACCCAATCTTTCTCTCCCAAAATTGGAAAAGCAGATCATCAAGATAAACATCAGTATTAGACCCTGTAAATCAGGACTTTTTCCATTTGTAACTGGTATAGACAGTTTTTGCCACAGCCATCACTGGACACAGACCCAGTCACGCAACCCCTGAAATAGGCCGTCAGAAATTCCTGAGCACATTAAAATATGGGTTTAAGCTTAGATATTTAGGTATTGTGAATACTACTAATCTAGGCTGAAGGTTTTATTGAATTTTACAACTACAACACGTTTTAAGATGCAGCGGCTTAGTGGCCACCTGTTACTTCATTGAGATTCAGTACATTATTCCACAATGTGCCTGTGTGGTGTGTTTCTCTGCCATAGAGGGCTGCTAGAACTTCTCTATAGGCAACGATTTTCTGGAACAATAGCTACATTTCCAAATCCATCATCTACTATGCTCTTGATTGTGACTTTGGGTGCTAACGTTATGTATGGAATGCAGATAGTGCATAACATACACTGGCTTCAAATAACAGGAACTGAAGGTGTGGAACAGGGTGACAACTGGATGATGTGACAGAACCCAGCAAATTGTTTAACAGTGACATTACAGAAATGCACTTAAACAGTATTCTAATATTTTAGTGTAGAGGAGGCTCAGGAGGCCAGGCTGGTAGGTCATCCAGGGTTCCTTCAGGTGCCAATCTGGAAGGAAATTGCTTCCTCAAGAAGGGGGGGAGGCTTCCTTAAGGAAAATGACTGCAAACAATTGAATGTAATGATATACTTCCTGAATACAGAGATTAATATTGTGTTACCAAAATATCTTAGCCAGAATATCGATTACCAAGATATCATGAAGGCAAGTATAAAGAGTAAGTACAGATTTAGTATACATAACTCAAGATATGCTTACCTTGCCAATATGTATGCCTTTAAGCCTCGTAGATGTGGAGTTGAATTGTAAATCTATACTTACTAAAGTCTTATGGCCCCTTTCAGTAGCGGTTCATCCTTAAAGGCAGAGGGGCCCTACACTCCACCTTTTTGCAAACATGAAGGGTGTCTGTGAAGCTGAGCAAAGGTCACCCTGACAGACACTGTTCATGTTCAGGTCAGGCAGCCAGGCACTGCAAATGCACTAAATACGCAGGTTCCTGGCTGTCTGAGTTGAACAGCCCTGTGGGTGTGACCTCATGTGACTGGCAAATTGCTTGGAGGTCCTCCCCCTCATAATGAGGGGGCACATCACAAACAGACTCGTATCTGGGCACTTTAGGTGTAAGTCTTGAAGTGCACAGGGACGAGCTTCATAGGTGATGCTTGTCACAGAGTGGGCTAGGGTCAGCAGTCTCACTGACCCCTATCCACTCTGCAACGAGCGACGGACTGTCACCCCCTCTCATTGTCAGCCAATCAGAGGTGCTAGAAACATTTTCAGAGTGCATGTGATGTCGTCAATGTTACATCACTGAAATTTTAGGGATTGTGAAAAATCCAAGTGTCACACAAAGAACAAGAGTAGCAAATGAGCCACTCCCATTCAGAAGGAGAGTAGTAAGGGTGTGGTATGTAGCCCGTGGTGTATTTTGGGGTACACTGTTGCAAATATATTATTACAGCATGATATGGCAGTGAACTGTCATTTACAGACAGCATGTTTTCCATCAAAATTCACAGACGTGCACTTTCACTGATAATACTGTGCAAAATCGGTAATGTTTGTGAAAATCAGGTTTCAGGGAATATTTGTCATTTGTGCATGACTAAGTAAAATGTATTGTTTAGTGTTGCTCCTTCTAAAATAGTTGTTTAAATCACACTTCAGGGGGGCGTGGCCAAGATGGCGGCTCGGTAGGACGTGTTATTTTGTCCCTCCGGCTCCGCCGTTTCTCTGCATTGTTATTGCCCCATCCCCTGGTCTCCTTCTGGCGAGCATGAGCAGTGAACAGCTTGTGAACCCTCCGGTGCGGCCGAGGAGCTGTTATTTTGCCGCGTTGGTGCTCCGGACGGGGTGATCCCCGGAGCCGTGCCGGAGCTGAGGGAAGAGATGCGGCGGACGCAGCTACGCTCCTGGAGGGGCCGACACGAGAGCTGCGGTGGTGCTGCATCTACACGCCGCTGGGCTGCCTCCGATTTTGAAAACTGCCTTGAGTCCAGTCTGTGAAGTACCGGGGGCTCGGCGGTGGGCGGGCCGCGTGAACACGGTAGCGGACCAGAGCGAGGTACGTGGTGCGCCCGCCATTTTGCTTGCCGGCCTGCCCGGCCGGCACCCCCTCCTGCCGACGGCCTTGCACAGCGCCCTGAGGCCTCATCCTTTGAACCCTGGTGCACATGTGATCGATCCTCCTGCTTGGCATGGGTGCAAGCACTACCCTCGCACACGCTACGAGCGCTGCACCCTCCTGGGGCTGTCTTGTGGTTTGTTGCCTGCCTTGTTATGTTGGCCTAGGCCTGGCTGCCATGCTGCTTTTCTTTGCGCACGTTACGCTGAGCCAGGGCTCCCTCGCCCTTTGCTCTTGCCAAGTTATTTTGTGCTCTCTGCATTTTCTGTTTTTCACCTTTTCTCTTGTTCGATTTGGGCTCAGACTGCACGCCATGTACAAGGTCGCATAACAATGTATTTCGGTTCCTCCTGATATGGCCCGTCCTTCGCGCTTAGACATAACATTAGGCGCAACTGCCATGAAGAATTTTAGTGTGCTTTTAAGACTGCAGTTTACTTGCACTGGGGGCAGTTGGAGAAATCCTTTTCAGTGAGAAGAGCTATGATGTCCTGCTGATGTAATTCTGCATCTAGAGACTGAGGTATGGGGGTTCGCTAGTCAAAGCCCAGAGGTCTTCTGTTTTATAATAAACAATCTTACTACACGGGGAGGGTGGTAATGTTATTTAGACATTAATCCACTTCTTTATGAGATGCTTTCCCCGTTTGTATTTTATGGAATTGTAACCATGCTGCTTATATTATTCATATGCATTATGCTATTAGTACTGACACGTGTACTGTACCTTAGAGCACGTAAGTTGAAATAAACATTTTAATCTACCCAGTGTCTCTTCATACGCACATTGTGGACAAGTACGAGTGAGTGACGAAAGAGTGTTCTTGTTTCTGCGAGTCCTGAGATAGGGATACCGTGTTCTGGGTTGTCCAATCATTGGTGCTTTGGTGCTAATGGGATGCTAAGCTAGTTGGGTTGGGGTTTTGGGTGCTACGGGATATGGTAGGCAAACCACTGTATTCCGGGGTCCTATTATCCTGTGCATAGCTCTGTGTATGTGCAGAAACCTTATGACATGGCGCGGCCAACGTGGGGCTGCTTATCTGCGAGACGCTTGAGTAGTACTTGTGCTTGTCCACAATACCCTCACGTACGCTTCCGGAGGCGTGGGTGACGGTGTTACCTCCTATATTGAGTGTTTTATAGGTTCTTTCAGGCTTGGAGTTATTAAAAAAGGTTTTTTAACTAACCCATTTTGTGCTCCCTGTTAGGTTGTCGAATATAACTGTTTAGTCATGGCTGGTGTGGCGATAGCTGCACATAGCCGAGGACCACTCCGAGAACACTTAGGTGTGTATGGAGTGCCTGATAATGGGGTCGAGTTGGTCTTTGTGGTTCAAGCCGATCCGGCTTATCACTTTGAAGTGTTTTACACTTGGATCACTTTTACGGCGGTGGATGCAGGTGATAAACTGTTTCATGAATATAAACCCACCGCTATTCCTGCTGTCTATCGACCCTATACTAATCTTGAAGTACCTCTCACGGCTTGGCAGCACCGTGTTTGGTTTAATGGCACCCTCCCACAACCAACTACCGCAGTTCGTTTAGGCCCCTTATCCATTGAGGGGGCCACTTGGCCTGTATTGGCCGGGTATACCCCGCATCCAAATTATTTGGCATTACCGGTTGCGGATCTGCGCACTATGCAAACCGAACTGGTGCGAGTGCATCGAGCCTTAGTGACATACGTTACAGGTAGCCTCCATGGAGCTGCTCCTGTAGTCGCTGGCCAACCAGCTGTTGCAGCTGGAGTGACCATAAGTCCTGTCATGGTAAATTCTGTGATGGGCAAACGTCCACAAAATAAGGACGATTATCCTTACTGGCTTGCAGAAAAGTTCGATCAGATAGAAGCAGTGTTTCCACATACATCCCCAGTGGACAAACACCGCATCCTTACGATAAGTTTGCCAAAAGACTTAATCCCCGATTTGACATCATGTGAAAACTGGGGTAAGGTATTCGCAGCAGTTTATTCAAAATGTTTTGGTACACCTTCCATGACGGTTCTACCCTCTGTAATTAAAAAAGTACAGGACGAACATGGCCCTGAAGCGGCTGTGGAATTAGGGATGAGACTAGTGGGAGTGTTTGATGTAGTAGCTGAACTGATCCTTGGAAATGTCAAGGGCGGTGCAATGAACTTTCAAGTAGCGAATGCTTTGGCTTTGGTCCCAGAGTTGGACAGGCCCCGCGAATTACCGAAAATTATTGCCCGGGCTTACAACACAATTGGAAGAAATAGCCTAGGCAACAAGCCTTTTGTAAAAACGCAAACTCAATCGCAACCACAAGTTACACAAACTAAAAATACATCTGAGAAAGATGAGAGACCAGTCTTCACGAAAAAGAGTTGGAGACAGAAAAAACAGGGTAAGCAACAAAAGAAGCCGGGGTCGAGAGGCGCTTCCCCAGTTTCGGTTTCTTCTGAACGTACTTATGATTTACGTGATAGGTCGAGAATTAAATCACCAGATAGGTTTCAGAGCTCTGATACGCGTTCTCCTCGTTCTTCACAGGCCCAGACGTCGTCACAGGCTGGTGGAGGAGAACGGCAAGATAGAGGAAGGGGCCGAGAGGCTCCCCAGGAGCGAGACCAACCTCGACAACAAGTCAGAGGAAAAGCAGAAGACTTTCACCATTCTCGACCGCAATTTCAGAAGAAAAAAGTTGCCGCTGTAACAGCGAAATATGCCACAGACCGTGAGAACGAGACTCCTGAATTGGACGTGGGCAGTGACCCTCCTAGACAGCGCCGCGGAAGTTACCATAGTGCGGGAGGCACTACGTCCTCATATGGAGGCGACAGCAACTGAAACATTCATTACTGTAGAGACAGCTGACACCAGAGTGGCACCCCCTGACAGACTTTACAACATAGTCATCCAAATCGAAGGTGATATACCGCGTGAAATAAAAGGGATTTTTTGGGAAAATCTAACCTCTTCATATGACATTTTGTTAGCAGAGGTGGATTGGCCACCCCCATTCGTTCTCGCTGCACATAAAGGAGAGGAGGTAATCCTTCCAAGCTTTTCACGGCATGTCCCAAAAGACAAAGCTGAAGCACTTGCAGCTGAGTGGGCTGTGTACCTGGCTCCAGCGTTATACCGCAACCATGTGGGATGGGATGAAGAATCACCTCCCCATGCAATACCTTTGCGGTCACTACCGCAGCCACAACCCCAATATCCCATCAAACGGCAGGCAAAATGCCCCGTCTCCGAAATTCTGACACAGTTGGAATATCAGGGAGTAATTGAACCATGCGTATCACCTATGAACAATCCCCTTTTCGTGGTTTCTAAACCCGATGGATCGTACCGCTTAGTTTTGGATTACCGGCATTTAAATTCTCATTGTCGGAACTTTGCGGTGCAGAATACACACAGTTCTGCGCTTGTAGACAGTCTTGTTCGTAAAAAATACAAAACGACACTTGACCTTTCAAACGGTTTCTACACGCACAACCTAGCCCCGGAGAGTGGCCAATGGACCGCATTCACATCCGGTGGTAAATTATTCCAGTTCCGGCGTTTACCCATGGGCTACAAGAATAGTCCGGGTGTATTCGCCGCCCGTGTTGTCTCTTTGTTAGACGACATTGATCAAGATGCATGTTCGTACGTAGATGACATTTATTTAACGGACGACGAATTATTTCCGCATCTGTCCCGTGTGGACCGCATTATTCTTGAATTTGCGGAGCAAGGTTACAAATTTAACTTTGCTAAGTCACACATTGCTGAATTTACCGTTCTGTTTTTGGGCTATGAGCTCAATAACGAGGGTAAGGGCTTAGCCCCCCATTTCTTGGAAAAATGTGCACATTTGTGCCCCCAAATACTCTGAAGAAACTTCAGTCTTTGCTGGGTTTCCTGAATTTCGGGCGTACTTACATTCCCGAATATGCCCAGCGTATCAAGCCTTTGTATGCTCTGATACAACCTACTTATTCAAGGTCTTGCTGGCTGCCTGAGCATACCTCAATTCTGCAGTCTTTGCAGACAGACCTTTTGGAGTCTAAATATCTTTTGACTCGTGATAACCACACAAACCTGGTGATTAGAATAATTCCGGGGCGGTGGGATTCACGTACTTAACCTTTAATGAAGGTGATACAGTGCCCATCGCATACAAGTCACATCTGTACACTTCCGCTGAATTGCGCTTTACATCTGTCGAAAAAGTTCTAACTGCAGTGCAAATGGCGATTCTGAAAGAACGCGCACTGGCACAGGGAAAGCGTATTCTGGTGGTGACACCCTGTCCTGCCCTAGAGGCAGTAACAAAGGCAAGTGTACCGAACTCAAAAGCAATGCATCCCCGTTGGATACAATGGGCTACATCCTTGACGTCTTCAGACGTCACTTTTATTTTTGATTCTTCTCTTCAGACTCAGGAGTTTTTGCAGTATGAATTCGTTCATCCTCCTCCTTTGTTTTTACTGCCGCTTGAGGATTACAAATGTGTGATCTACACCGATGGTTCGGCGCAACCGGCCACTGGGTCCAAGCACGCTTATTCAGCTGCATGTGCTATTGTGATACCAAAGGGAATGATGGACGGAGCATTAGAGCAAATCAAACACTCACCCCCAGTCAACTGATCTGGGTTTAATCCATCATCATTCTTTAGCTCACTCCACCACCCCAGTTCAGACATGGCCATATGCAAATCAGTCTGACCCTGTGCCTCATGGGAACAGTCCAGCCCGAACTGCCAAGCCATGTCTTCCCTGGACCGGAAACAAGCATCCTGGGACCGGTTT